>VWZT01006818.1:185649-261451 GCA_013397055.1 Pachycephala philippinensis
CCCCTCCCCAAAAAAAAAAAAAAGAAGAAAAAAAGAAAGAAGGAATAAAATGACATGGAGTGATCTTCACTCAAAGAAATTCAGGAATGAATTGTGCAAGTTATCAATACAAAATACACATGATAACAAAAATGTTACTGGGTTTCTGAAAGGAGTAACAAAGACAGTGATTCAAAACAAGGAAAAGTAACAGAATTAGGAAAGCAAACCTTGAGAAAAACAAAGATAAGGTTTTCCATTTACTATTAAAGAGCTTCAGATATGGCACATAAAAGATAACATACATATAATGCAGTTGTGCTCAAAAGTTAGCTGTATTTCTAGTATAGCAGATTATGTGTGCTAGGAATATATTAACAGATATTACCAAAATGCACATACTGCATAAAAACACTCAGATGCAGATTTTTATCCTCATTATACTTACTTTTCTTTTGCAAGCCATTCTCCCAATTTGCTTTTTTTTTTAATTTCATGAACTTCTTTCTCACCATTCTTCTCTGTGTGATTTTCCCCATTTTCTGACCATTTTTTACCTTCTGTGCATATTATTTGTTTACTTTCTCCCACATTAACCAGGTAAAAAACTTGGAAAATAAATAACGATACAAGGTGTTCCTTTAGCGAATGTCATAGGAGGATTACAAAGCTGCTCTCTAAATTCAATTAAACTTAACAACATTCCTCTGCCTGCTGCAAAAGATTACAGTAACGAGCTTAAATATGGAAAAACTGAAACATAGACAAGAGAGAATCTGTTCATAGCTCCCAAAAGAGGAAAAAAACCCCACAGTTGCTGTGTTGATTTGGGCTGCTGATGCTTCAGACTTTCCATTTTTTCTTTTGCAAATTCACTGCTTCCTTCCCTCCTACACACCCTGTTGAGCACCAGAATTCTCGTAATGTGTTGTAACATAACAGGCACGGAAGAGGTGGCTATGGAATTCTAGACTACAAACCCAAGACCCAATACACTGCCAGAACTAGTTCTGAGTTAGAGGGTCACAATCCAGTAACAGATTGACAAACTATGGAGGATGCACAATGTGTATTAAAGATACTGTTCATAAAGAAGGAGAGTTGCAAGAGGGCTGCCAGTCAGGCCTTGCAGGGGTGGGGTGCAGGATGAAGAAATCAATAAGGAAACTTCTGCTCCCTATTTCACACTTAGTCCTACCACATAGTCACAATGCACAATTGATGCCTTAGGTTTCAACTTTTATATTTTTCAAATTCTGTATTCCCAGTGTGTAACTCTGCAGTGTCCTGTAGCCTGTGAGCTGCTGCTCTCTCATGCTAAGACAGACATAACAAAGCCTCTCCAGGCTGCTCTCCAAGGACACCCAGCCCGTCCTAGGCCCAAAATGTGTAAACCAGCATCTTGAGAAGGGGGGCAAGCTGAGGGGAAATTACATCATTAGCTAAAGTTAATTGGTGAAATTATGCTGATATGCAAATGGACCAAACCTACAAAAGTGTGAAAAACTCCTCTCTCGGGGTCCATCTTGGGTGTAGCCTTTGGCCTGCCCAGGGTGTACCTTTGAAGGCCTTTCAAATAAATATCCACCTTTATTCCCTTACTCCTGTCTAGTCTCTGCTTTTAGGTTGGCCTCTTAAGACATCACAATGACCCCAACAACAGCTCATCTGGCATATAACAGTCTAAAAAGCTGAGAACCTACCATTACAGAAACAATTAGGAGTGAAAATAACATGTCCAACAGCTACAAACATGTTTGACCCAAGCATTTGATCTGGGAATTTCTCCATATTCTATTTTGGTTTATTTTCTATTAATTTAGCTAAAAAAAAAAATCCTTAAAAACTCCAGCTTCAGCAACTTAGCATGCACCTTTGAATTAACTGAGTGGCAAATTTTCAAACAGGAAAGTGAAGAGCTAATAAATCTATGCAAACTGGTGAAGAGTTAGGGAAATCATTATGAGCTTTACCGTGAAACTTCCAATAAAAATACATTTCATACTCAGTGACGCTCGTCTCATAAATCACATGAGCTAGATCTCATTAAAAGGGAGATGATCTTTATACATAATCAGTATTGACACTTGCTCAGAAGAAATTCAGAGGGATGAGCGACTTCATCCAAAGAAGGACTACAATCAGATAGACATTTCTTCTAAAATGAAATTAAGCTGACAAAAATGGAAGAATCCATACTTTTAAGAAATGGACTTAAAATGAGAAAAAAAACCCTAAATCTTGCTACACTATGAAAAAAAACCTGATTATTTACCTATTTGAATATTCTAATGTTATTCTGCAAAATTAGAAAACGATTTTGACTCATCCAGGAAACACAAAGAATTCACAATAGAACCATGGCTGAACCCATGGGTGATGTCAAAAACCAGAACTGGTACGTCTTCTTTCATTGACCTCTGCATTCTGTTTCCACGTCTCATAGCATCTTGATTAATGTCATTCATAACTGAAGGAAGGAGCCACGTCTATAAGCAAGCGTCATATCTTGTAAGGGCAGTATGTCTGACTTTCAAGCAAAAGCAAAATGGAGCTTTGCTTTTTCTGTCTAATTAGTCCATTGATTTTCCAGGAAACATCATTCATCTAGTTCCATCCTGTCCATGTCTTCTTAGCCAGAAATGTAATTAAAAAGCCAGTTCCCCCAGGTACTGGTAAAACTAAATGGAATGTGGGATCTCACAACAGAGGACATTTCCCAAAGCTAGTAGAGAGCAAAGAGATGTTAAATCTTTTTGATGCTCTGAATATTATGGACCCAATTAATTCCTAAGGTAGCTGTGTGGAAGTCACGGTAATTTGCCCCAAGGGTAGACTTACAGAAGATATAGCACTATCACAGTGTTTATGATTTCCTGAACTGCAAACCAATGGCTGACATGCTGCAGGTTTAAAGTTCTGAAACTTTTGAAATGGGTATTTGTGGCTCTGGAAGAAGGAAACAGTATTTCTTACTCCAATAAAAACGTCACTGCTATGGCCTCCAACAAGACTAATTAATATATTTAACTATAATGCACAATCTGAAGTTGCTTAGTCTTTATTGTGATGCTTAAAATTTCTTAACAGAAGCGAGAATAGAGAGAAGCACAGATGAAGAATTAGCATTAATACTACTTAAATGGTGGGAAACAGGGACAAAAATAAAAAGCTATCTAAATTCACATCTTAAGTGATATGGTACCTGAAGTGTACCAAGTTAAAGTGAGGGTTTATGTAGCTCATGATCAGTACTGACTGTCAATTTCGTAAGGTCCATGTTTTCTGAGATCCAACTGATATTTCCTAGCATGGCTTTCTTCTTAAAAAATAGGATTTTGATACTAAATATTAGTGCATTCGGTCTCCCAAAGTTTGCAGACAAGGGTAGAAAGCCTTAATAATATCTTTTAATAAAGCTGTGATGTTTGCTAAGAGAAAAATAAGAGAGATGTTTACCACTTATAATCTGTGTCCCTTACAGGCCTACCCTAGATGATAAAGGTTTGTATGACATGGGACAGAAAACTGAACATCATGTTGCAAAAAATATTGCACCAGTAATGTATGTCACAGCTTTATAATATTTTCATCATTTTTCTGTATTCCTTTCTTAATGTTGCCTATTGTTTTCATGTTTCCTGACCACTAAGCAGATATTTTTACTAAATTCCTGATAATGATGGAGAATGCAGGAGGTCCCTGACTAGCTACCTTTGATTATATCCTCTAAATGCATCAGTTTTTTGACTATTATTTTTGAGCTATTCAAATTAAATCAGTAAAATAACTTTATCTTCAGATATTATAGCTCTTTCCCAAATTTCTCTTCACTTATCAGTATTCAAGATACAGTCTGAATGAAAAGGACTGTTTCAAGGAATTTTTTTCCAGATGGAAGTTTGAAACAGCTCTGAAAAATACAGTGACAACTATATTTTTCAGCTCCCAGAAGCTGAATAACTACACAATCCTTGAGTTATGAAGAGACAAAAACGTTCCAGCTAAATATCATTCCAACATCTTTACGTGTAGGTTTCAGTGTAGTGTCTAGCACATCTCACTTTGACTGCTCACTGTATTACAGCTCACTGATGCCTCTCCCTAGAGCTCATTTTTAGTCAAATTATATGTACTGCAATTAGATACCCAAGCTAATGTGTGTTTTCTGATCCTCTGCCTTCTCTCCATCGATACAAGCTGCTTGCACATCTAGAGACTAGAAATATTTAATGCCACATCCTTGCCAGTTTGCACCAAGATTTCTGAGGGTATTTTTGTATTGTCATCCGAGGATACGCTACATTTGTGCCAAGCATGAACTACATGCACATTACACAGGTAATACACGACACAGCAGATGTTTCTGGCCGCTTCCTTGGGTGTTCCAACAAAATTTCAATCAGTGTAACCAAGAGGGAGCACACAGAACTATGGTCCTATTCAACATTCAGTCCCCTTCAGGGATGCTAAAATAAGAACATAGATTGACTTATTTGTAACAATGACAGTGCATTCTGTCAAATGGGCATTGGCATTCTAAGACAATCACATATAAGTTTCATATATGCAGTGTTCTTGGAAAAGACTAACAGTATCAGTGGATAACAGACAGGCTAAATATCCTCCTGGTAGCTGTAGGACATTTGTGCAGAACCTGTAGCATTTCATCCCATAACACCCCATAGGATGAACATCAAGTTTGGTACGGAGGCTTTTACAAGTCTAAAAAAATAAAATTGGTAATCTATGTGATTCTTAAAAGGAGTTAAAAGTATAGCTTTAGGTGCTCCATCTGCTCTAAATGAGAAAAACAACTGTGTAACATTATAGGCACTGGCTAACAGCTTTTTTATGATATAGAATAAACTATTACATTAAAAAAAAAAAAAACAAAAAACCTGTACATAATCTCTCTCTCAGTATTTACACTGGTTTTACTAAGATAAGAATTTTTCCTTAGTTATCAAGTCTTGAAGAAGTCCCTCTTCCAAAAGAAAGGGTTTAAATGCAGTACAAACTGCCTGAATAAGTGACAGGCATCCTTGGACTGCTTCCAGGGGCAGCAGGGGCATCTGGAAAAGTGGAAGTCAAAGACTATTAGTTATATTAAAGGATTTTAAAAATAAACTGACTTAAAAAGCTAAGTGGATTTTAATTTCAACTTGCTATAAAGAAAGGCAGCAAAGTCTTTCAGAACTGTGCAATTCATGTCAAATTCCATCTGCCTGAGATACATTAATTGGGTATTAGCCAATTGAAGAACACACAACACTTTAACCTCGTGTCAGTAATAGACACAGCAGGGTTCCTGTGCTTTGCCACTGAAAGTGCCTGCTAAGAAACAACTGCAAAGAACCCAAATAATCTATGAACATACTGGTTTTCTCTTGTGTGTGTCACATCCCTTAATGTCCCTACCAGGAGACAGAGCGAAACCTTGGCGGGAGGAAAGGACAGAGAGGAAAGTACAGGTCCAGGGAAACAGCACACAAGGAAAATTCTGGTCCCAGTGGTGTTAATTTAATGCTTTTCTGCCTCTAATAGGATCGATTTATTTCACTCTAGTAAGTTTGCAGGAGTGAAAGAGCTACAAATTTCTCTTTTCCTTGCTGTTTAGTCTGTAATATACACATGTATATTTTTCATTTCAGTGGTTTTCAATTACAGCACTTCGCTCTTTGTCTTCTGAAACATTTCTTTCTCTAAAATCTGATATATAATACATAGCTTGCAGCTAAATATTTTTCTATAATATGATTTACTAACAGTCTTTTCAACAGAGCGTTTTCATTGCTGCTGCTAAAGGAAGAATATTTTGCCTCAAAAATCTTTTTTTGCAGTCTGCTGTTGGACTGACCACCACAGAAAATAAACCTGAAAATGAAGAAACTAGAAAGCTTCCAACACAAAGAATATTAAGGAAAAGAGTTGAATATTTGGATATTATATGACAAGACATCTTAATGTCAGATTTACATAATCTGTCTGAAGATAAAGGTAAGTAAAAGCCATCTTTTATCTGATCTTTTTATTGACCTTCAAGCAGTGATGTAGAAACAGTAAAAACTTCATGACACTATAAAATGAAGGTGAGCTGAATGCATAAAACCTTGTGATAATCAATTCATGCCAAAAAACCTTCACTCTCAGGCTTCCTGGTAGTATTTACCTAAGCTTTTTCCCCATGTCACTATATTTAGATTGCTGATGGCTGAATGCTCTTCTGAATAGGATCCTATATTTCTTGCTTGGTCCTAAGGCTCTTTAAGAATCAAGGCAAAGAATTACTCTTGGAGAAACTCTATGAATAAATCTGATTTGAACTATTTACTAGTGACATCAGTGAACTTCACTGCAGCCTAGGAGTATTTTGTCACTGGACATGTTCATAAAAATGCTGAACCTGGGGAAGTGAGATAAACTGATGGTGAAACCTCTCTATCAGCATTCTGCACTACGCCTAAAGGTACACGTTAGTTCATAGGCTGTATGGCCATACATTTGTGAGCAGAGATCTGATCTGTTCCTAGAGGAAAGTAAATCTCCCTAAAAAATTCTTCATCAAAGAACGACTGAAGTTATGGGAAAGACAAAACTGCCTGCCAAATGGAATACAGTTTTTCTAGTTCAAACTTCATTATTTATACGTCTATAAATCCTGTCCTACAGGGAAATCCACCCAGCATTAGGCTATTTCTGTCTTGAAAAAGTAACATCATAAACATATAAGAGTGTAAGAAGCATCAGCTCTGAGATGCTATCAGTACCACTATCAGGGCAAGGAATTATTTTACTACAATAAAAGAGTACCAGGCAAAAAAACCAGCAGTGGAATATTATTTTGGATGGGCAGAACTGAGGCTTAATCAGTATAAGTTTAATTAGCGAACCGAATACTCATTTTTGTTAAACATTGCTTTACGCCAAATCTTTCCTTTTAAAAACAGCAAAACTCAAAAAAAAAAAAAACATATTTTTGTTGTGCTTATAGCAGTACATGGAGCAGAGCAGGAATGGCAGGCTCATCCTTCTTAGCCTTATCACACTTTTGCTACTAAAACATCTGCTAAACTCACAGCATAAAACACATACATTGTTGAACTCCTTAAGTTAATAAGCTTATTGTTTATAAATTGTCTAAAATAGCATAAGCCACTAACTGATAACCAGTAAGCACTCAGTCTGAAAAACAGCTACAACTCTTTCTTATCATATGTACTGTTACACTGAAAATACCTGGACCAGTCAATACTGAAAGCCTGTTCTAGCATTACCATTACCACCTAATTACAAACAGCAGGAGAATGTTCTCCACTCATAATGGTGATAACACCTACGTAGTCTCTTGGGCTGCTTTTACATTCTTATACAATATACCACAGATTCGTGGTCCCCTGGGATGGTGTCCATACAAAGTGACACTTAGGCCCTACCCTTAGGTTTTCTGTGAAAAGCAACATGCATGCAACAGCAAAGGGGGCAAGAACGGAGGGCTTGTGAACATAGCAGAATCAGGGCAGTGCTGGATGCACAGCTGGACTCAGATCTGTGTAAAATAATCTGTAAAAATGCTCTGAAATATATAGTACAAATGTCTGCCAACCTATCTTTCTTTCAAGCAAATATCCCATAAATGCACTTGCTTAATAACAAAAATCATCTGATAACTATATTACATTCCAAACCAATTTATAAATACTTGTGAAGACAACGCAGATATGTGAGATTGACTGGGAAGATGAGGAAAAAAAGCATAAAACTAAGTGAAGTAACTTTGATATCCTGTTATAGCTAGATTTTATGAGTACTATGGATACAGATATGAATGGAAATGTGTTCTTTCTTTAGATAAACAATAACCTCTCTCTTAGCTAAACTTTGTGGGCTGCATAGTGATGCATTACTGTACAGCCATACAGTCCAAATACAAATGCAGTATCCTTGTTTACTTTCTGATATCTATGGAGGTAAAATAAACAACCAGAAGACAAAAATCATGGCAACTCATTTCACCAAGGTCATAATCTGCTAGGGTTTTAAACATAAACCTACCGTGTAGTCTGTAACATTAAGTACAATGGTGAGCCGACCTCAGATTAAACAGTGTAAAACATCCAGCAACTGAGCTGATAAACCAGACATGATGGCATTAAAAATAGAGCTAACTAGCTCCTAGCTCTAATATAATACACAAATAATGAGAGTAAAAAATGCATTCATTCTATTGTTTTAAGGAACCTGTAGCAAAAGTTGAAAATGCAAAATTTGGTGTGATGGCATATATGAGATGGAGAGACTGGTTCAGTTAAAGTGAGGCACAACACAAACCATAAATTATCCATTTTTCTGAAATTTCAGAAGTTTAGCTTTAGAGGCTGTTTTTTTTTTTTCCTTGCCTGATTTTCCCAAGTGAATGAAAATTTGAAGAGAGAAAATTATAAACATGATTGAAGAACTTGTTATTTTTCTGCTCCATTTGTGATTTCAAGGAGTTTTCAAAAAGCTTTTTTCCCCATGAGATTTCTGATCATTTTTTCAAGAATCAGAAGTCTCAGAAGGATAAAATTTGAGATTAAAAAAATCCCTTTAGTATGTTATCAAGTGTCAAAAACATTGTTGGTTTTGCACACATAGAAGTTGCCCACTTTTTTAGAGGAGACTGATAAAGAATGAAGTTTAAGGCTATAGAGTTCAAAGTCAGACAAGAATTAAACCACAGAAAAATTGTCCTTGTATAGCATTTGTCTCCTCAAAAGGGTTGAGGTGGCAGGTGCAATACAAACAGTCTTTGCTCCAGCCAGCCTCTGGTATTCAGGAGAGGAACATCATGTCAAAGACACCCACTAAGAGGGAGGAAGGGGAACCAAAGGAACCCTTTGGTGAATATGTTTTAAAGAGATTTAAACAATTTAGTTAGATTCCTAAGAGTTATTGTTTAAATCTAAGCCACTCACAAAGTTCCTTTTTTGGGTCAATGGAAGGGAAGTGGAAGCTGTGAAAGTCTTGAGCTGACATAATTTAAAACAGGATGAATTACTGTTGGAATGTATCTACCTTTCCATTTATGTTTGAAGGGCTTAGACAATTATATTGCATGCTAAATTTAACATGAAAACCTTTATTTGGATTGTTGAAGGGATACAGTCCCCCCCAGCTGTTGTTATAGTAAGATAAAGATGAGTCTGAGTAAAGAAAGTATGAACATCTGGTTTGCAGCACATAGGATTCAACTCTAAGCACAAGAGCTACACCTGTGGGCCACTGAAGTTCTCCTTGCACTGCTAAATGACAGGAAACCTCTTTTACTGGACTACTTCATGAAGAAGAATTTCACTCCACAGAAAAGAATTGTGGGGGGAAAAAAAAGAAAAATCCATCCAGAAGTGACAGAATTTGGAACCACGGATCTGTCAGCCTGTAGCCATGAGCCGACAGTGTGAAGCTGGGCAGATCAAAAACAGAAACTGAAAGCATCCAAACTGTGTTGACACTTTTAATTTGATCTGGTGCTGAGAATAGGCTGCTTTTGAAGGGTCTGTGTAATTTCCCATATAAAAGGATAGAGAATGAGCAAAATGAGAAGCGTTCAGTCCTTAATATGTTTTTACTTCCAGGATATGAGATGTTTCAGCCCTTGTAGATATTTAGAAATACCCTGATTAAAACAAAAATACTAAACAACAGTGTTCTCTACCAATTTAGCAATACCAAGAAAGAAATGAAAAAGCAGCTCAAAATGCACAGGGGAGATAGAAAAATGAGGCTGAAAGGGTCATTGAGAACCAGACTGTCGGTTATAAACTAATCTTTGAAGATTAAAATGCATCCTTTAATGCAGGCAAGTAGATTATCATTATCTACTCTAGATTTTGCTTCTTATTGAGAAGTTCCATTCCTTGCAGCATATAATTTAATCTTTTCCACCAATGTCTCTTCATGCTTTCATTGGCTTTAGAGAGAGCTACTGTACATTATATAGTACTTCTATACGAAAAACCCATAAAAAAAGTTTCGTGGTTACCCCTTTCACAGGATGCTGCCAACAATACAGAAATTTTGTTTTGCTTGTTTATCTTAGGTCTCAGAAACTTGCCACATTCTGATTGAGCAACCACATATGCTGGCTACTGAAAAGGAGAAAAGAGCCCGATTATTACTGACTATATTATAATCTCTTAAGGACATCAAAGTGCATAAGTTTCTTAAGGTGAACTTTCGATAAAAGCTGACAGAGGTCACTTGCTGTTTATTTTGTGATGTTACTTTAGCAGTGACCTTGCAAACCCATTTTACTAACAACGTACGCTGGGAAAGAAAATATGCTTGACTAGTTTTTCTTATTTGATTTCTACCATGTTTCTTTTAAACTTCACTAAGCCATATGCTGTAGCAGACATTGTTCCCATTTTCCCATTCTCATTCTCCTCAGTATCAGAATTTTTTGCCAATACCAGGCTCCTCCCATTTCCTTCAAAGTCAGAGGTGCTGTTTTCTCCATGGGAAAGCAGCAAGCACAACTTCCCAGAATTTGTGTGACCGAGGTGCTGCCTGCTGTGAGATGCCAGGTAAATCAGTCAGGCACCTCCCTGCCTCATGCTCCTCACCCACACAATGCCAATAATTCTCGGTACCTGCTTCAAGCACCACAGAGATTAAGTAGATTTATTGGGGATGGCCTTTTGGTTCCAAGGACAAAATTACTTCTGCGCCTCCCATTGACACTTTGGTTGATTATGGGGCTTTGTTGTACTGCTGTGAGCTGCTATCAAGTATATGCTTTAATACAATTCTAATGTGAAATGTACCAAATTTGCTGTTATTCATGGGTGAGAAGCATGCAACAGCTTCAGTCACTGCCATCCCTTAGCTTCAAAGAGCAATTTGGCCGGCAGCAGTTCATGGGAAAGAAGGGACAATATTCTCAAGTGTGCATGAAACAGCTGCCTTTTCCAATGCTACCCTGAGGGGATGGAGCACATGATTTCTTGGACACACACATGCTCCACTGACCCAACCAACAGCAGAGGGTTTTACTTCTAAATTTAACTTTTGCTTGAAATGTTAATTCTTTGTTTTCTATAATTACATTTTTACAAAACCTTAAGCATGGTTACACATTTCTTGAGCATAAGACTATTTAAAAATGGCTCTGCCAAAGAATAGAGCTGGCACAAAAAAGCATAAGATCAGTGGATATTGGGGGGTGGGGGGAGGGGGGACCAGAGAAGGAGAAAAACTAAAGAATAAACAACAGATAAACAGCACCACGAAAAGTGCATCATAAATGCTTTGTTTCCTAAACAGAGAGAGACAAAGACAGGCCAAAAAGAGAAATTTTGCAGGCATCTCTTCAAAAGAAATGTATGAAGAACTTACAGGAAACAAATATCTTGTATCCAAAATCAAACAAAGTGTTAGTCTTACCTCTTGGCAAAACAATCACAATGCAATCTAAAAACAATCCTGCTAATTTATTCTCAGAATGATATGTCAGACTAAAATAGTTATTTTCTGGTATTGTTGTGATGAGACAGGAATCTAGTGTCTCCATCATTTCATAGAGTAGTGGTAAACTTTATTGGCAAAGCTTCTACTGTGTTTACTGTAAAATTGTCAGTTACTTCATTTCTGGAGACAGCAAGAGTTTGTGCATGATTCAAAGACAGGCAACCTTTGCCCGATAATTTATTGTATTTAGTTTGGTTAAGTTTTTCGCTAAGGAATGGAAACTGTCAACCACTATCAAGCTTTTCTCTCCCCCCTGCAAGAGAATCAAAATAGTTTTCACTGTGGGAACAAAACTGATAAAGTCAAGAAATCCTTTTAAATTGCATTATCCGGTTTCAGATACAATGCAGGGGGAGAAAGTTTTTAAATACCCTATAATTCACAATGGCATAATTCAAATTTAAATTGCTTAAATTATTCTGCAGAAGAGTATACTAGTTTACATCATGGCCCTTTAAGCCATGGGATGACTTTAAAAAAGCAGTTACAAGAAAAAAGAGCTTCAAGGTAAATGTTGTGTGGAGCAATTAATTATGTTATTTATAAGTTCACTTTCTTTGCATGACTGGCTCTATAAAGTTTGGCTAAGGCAGTTATAGCTGTATATCTCGAGTTAGTTCTTAATTTCCAAATGCACCACCCACTGCTCTGTTACTAAGATTTAGTGCAGCTAATAAATAAGATCACAAACTCCTTGGAGCAGGACTCACCTTGTTATTTGTGTAGAACCTAAGCACAGCAATAGCAATACAATGAGAAAACACAGTATTATCTATTCATCATGGTCTGTTCAGATAAGCCACTCAGAACTGGGGTCTTGTGTAGAGTTTTATTTTCAAAGCTTCAAATGTTTCAAAGGTTAAATACATATTAAGAAATAGAATTTCAGCTACTTGATAGTGGATGAAATGAGGTTCAGTTATTCATCATGCTACAAAAAATGGACAGTGTGCAAATTCCTGGTCAGAGAACTAGTCTGAGGCTTGGGCGTGGAACAGAGCAATGATGAACAGCTGTACAGAACTGTAGCTGCAAATTTAAGTGACTTTTAGTGTTTACTGATAACCAGGATCATCACCCAAATTACACAGAACCACTGAGCATCTTAACATATCTACATTCTGCTTCACAGTTATTTCAATACATCTACAAATTATTATGTGAATTCAGATATTTTTAATTCTAAATGGTGAGATAACTTTAGTGATATGAAAATCTAACAGCCATTAGTAGGTGGCTCTCAAACTCTTTCCTTTCTCAATCTCAAAATGTATTAAAAGTAAAGGTAAGTTTTGAAATGTCATCATTATTCTCTTCAGTTGCTTTCAGCAGCAGGGCAACATCCAGTCAAAAACTAAGAGTCAGCATTGGTTTATATAAGGACGGTAGCTATATATGGAATATGGCTGAAAATAGCCCATCACCACGAAAAAATCCACCGAGACAGGCACCTACACACACAAGTAGAGGATGGGGATCCAAGGAAATCCTGGTGTTCCTCTCTCCAGCTTTCATCAGCTTAGAGAATCTAGAGTAACACAAGGACAGTGTAACTCATCAGCAGTCGATGCAAATCACAGAAACACAGAATCAATGAGGCTGGCAAAGACCTCTGAGATCATCGAGTGGGATTATGAGTTACTCATTAAGTAGCTACACAGGTGATGTGGAACAGAGTCTCTCCACTACAGGAGGAAATGCCTTCCTGCACTCCCCTCAAACTCCGCCAGACTGCAGAAAAAGAAAACAGTGATGACCCCACATCAAGTCAAGATGGGTCTCACTGGATCTTGTCTGGATCACTCTGGGCAAAAGGCAATGGAATGAATTGGCCTCCCTGCATTCAATATGCAAAGGGGAGCTTCTTCTGTGCAGGTATTTCTACGGGTTTTGCAGTAACCTCAAGCTCTTTTGAAGCTGGAACCGCTAAAAAGCACTTGAAAAGGCAGACTAACAGATCTGTTTACTTCTTAAGCTGAGTGCTCTAAAACTGTGCCATAAGGCTGACCTCGCCTCACCATCATACCCCCACAAGTTCTGATGCAAGTACAAGAAGGCAGAGGAGACCACTTGGCCTCCTAGTTTTGCCACGGTCCACCACTTGAATCCAACACAGTTTTCCTCCCCAACAGAATGGTGTCACAGTCTTGACCTCTGCCAGAGACATTATACTTGAACATTATTAATGGTTACTTGGGCTGCGAGTAATTTTTCTGACTATTTTTCAGCGATTAATAGTTAAAGCAATATAAGGCACATCCACACATATTAGTCATTAGGTCCCTAAATTGTTGGATATGATGCTATTCATAACTGAGATAACATGACTTGGGTATTTAGGTGACAGCTGAGCAAGCAGAGGATTAATACGTGCAAGTGTTTAAAGCAACAAGACAAATATGACACAGAAAAATGTTCCCTTTCTTTCAAAACTAAAAACACTACAAGGACTCACATTAATATCCGTGTGTACAATTTACAAGAGCATATAATGATTTGACTGTGGGTTTCTTTTTAATAGAGAGAGAAGAGATGCAAAAGTCAACAGGAGCTGGATATCCCCTGCAACTGAAAGTCAACCCTTTAATTTTCAAATCACTGGCACTTTTTTTTGGAAAAATAAATCATATTTTGAAATCTAGAAGTGCTTTTGAGCACAGCCATCAAATATAAATTTTTAACTCCCATTTCCAGTTCCTTTTCTTTGTTCTCATCAGTTGTATTTTCCTACTTTTCAGAGGAGACTACTTTGAGGTCTCTTATGCACCTGGACCACAAGGAACTGCTAAGAGGTCCTGCTGTGAAGGGGTTCAAACGGAGAGTCATTTTAATCTGTGCATGTAAAATAGGCCAGTGCTATTTAAAGTGACAAATTTAGGCCTTGATTCTGCAAAAGGATTATGCACATGCCTAACTTGACACACACGAATAGTCCCTTTGCTTGAACGTATTATAAGGCTAAGAACAGTTTTCAATGGTTTAGGGTTTTAAATTCCATTTTCAAGTTTGCCTTACACACTTATTAAAAGACTTCATGGTTTGGAAAACAGAACTTAGGCTTGGTTGTCATTTCAGTGCTTATATTCTATGCTAACTGAAAATATATTGTACAGTACCTTCAATTCATTTTTCATATCTACCAATGTAAAGGAATGAATTCTTAATACAACAGCTCTTTGGAAAGGGACTGCCTGCTGCAATAAATAACACCAAAAAATCAATGACAGTTGTATGTTTAAAATGAGTTCTGCTTTTTTTTTTTGCCATCTCTGTTCATATTTTTCAGGCTTTGGGCATTCAGTTAAGAAAAACTTAGCGGCTGTCTGACAAATAAGGTTGAGTCCTGAGGTTCACAATTAATAAGAAAATTAAATTAACCACACTGTGTGAGTCCCAAAATTTAATATTCAAGAAGTAGTTAAATTATGCAGGGAAAAGTAGAAATATGTGTATATATAGTCAAGCTTTTAAAAACATCATACTGGCAAAGATCTAGGATGTCTCAGGCATTTGTGGGCCCAGCAAAACAAAAAAAAAGCTTCACACTTATGCACTTGAATGCAATTTTAGCTCTCTACAACACTTTTAGTGTGGATTCCCTGTTTATAGATCAAACGCAAGACAATGCAAAAATTCAGAAAGACACATAAGGTCCATTTACTCAGTGCAATGACTGTGATAGTGCAATGACTGTGATGTCCAAAGATGTAAGATATCAGAAAACTGATACCACCCTTCGGCACAGCCCAGTGCCTTTGGAAGTCAAAGATTTAAAGGTATCAAGGGCAAACATCGTGCACAAGTCATCTTCTACACTTGGAGACTTTAAAAATTTCACGATAGACAAAGACAAGGGGTCAGATTCTGCAGCATTTATGTATGAATATTTCTTTATCAAAATGAGTTTTGTGATGCCCCCAGAAATTCTGGAAATTGAATTTCCTGAAATCAATGGCATTACATTATCCCAAAAACCTGATAAACCTCCAGAAACTTGATAAACCTGAAAGACTGACTTCCACACTGCATATGCATTTTGGCACTCCTCACTCTAGAAGAAATTATTTTTGAGAAAGCTTATACCAACGAGAGATTATACTATTTTGCTACACACAAGATGAGCAGTGGCACCTCATTCTCACAAAAAAATAAAGAATTAAAATAAGTTTAAAATTTTTATCAAAACCAATAATGCTGCCATAGTGAGTCAATTCACTGGAAATTCTTTTCAACTTCCAGTTGTCTTTTTGCTGCATTATGAAGGTCAAATCTTCTTCAACGCTGCAGCAAACCATACTGTAAAAATGACAATGTGAAGGCTAAAATGTACCAAGCATTTGCCATGCCAACATGTCCCTAATGAAAATCCCTTCCACTTCATGAACTGGACAAGCCGTACGCTTCATTAAATCACAGACAGCACACTCATTAAAGATCAATGGCATCTTCCAAATGCATTTTGTTTTGCTTTAGTCCTAACATATGGTCATAATAATGCATCTAGCAGTAAGCCTGAGCACTGATTTTTAATGAAAAATAATGTTCAGACCGGCCCATGTAATTTGCTTTTATGTTTCTGACCTTGTTCTGAAATGAATCCCCACAGTTCCCAAACGTTCTCATTCCAGGTTCTCAGTTCTCTTGCCAAGAAAGGCAGATGCCATGTTTGTAACTTACAACGTCTCTGTTTAAATCATGCCCCTTCATCTAATGCTGGGCTATGTTTTGCCTTCCTAGGTGCACACCAGCTCCCAAAGAAGAAAAAAAGAGATCCAAAGCAATCCCTGTCAACCAAAGCTGGTGATAGCAAGGCAGATATCCCTCACAGAGGCACGCCATGCTTCTGTCTAGCATGAGAAATGTTGTCATTTCAGACATACTACATCAGCCTATTTTACCATCTGTGTAGGAGCTCCATGAGCCCAGAAATTATCACAGTGATGAGTGATCAAAGGTTTGGCAACTATACTGACGTATTTCATTTTTCAATTTTTCAAGGGAAAAAAACAAACCCATCGCATTTCCTACTAAGGCACTGCAAAGAACAAATTCATACATTGGGGTTTTCCTCCAAGTATTTAGCCTAAAAGAACAAATTCTCAGCTTGAACTTTCACTTTTGTTTCCATCACCTTTGCTGATTACATATACAGGCAGTGTCAAGCCCTGATTCGAGCTTAACAAAATGGCAGTGAACCAAAACCCACCAAAATTAAGAGCTGTGTATTTTGTCATTTGTGTTATTCCCCGAGACACTTCAAAAACCTGTAATAAACTGAGTTTTTCAGTCCCCAAAATCTAACCTGACTTCTAGCTTTAACCAGTCAATACAAGTAGCAGCAGGCAGTCCTGTAGGTCTTCCTTCATTACATACTTGACAGTATCATTAAGTTCTTACTTTCCAAACCCCTTACATTAACAGGAAATTTGAAACAGAGCAATGCCTCCTGCAGAAGTCAGCTCTTGCTCCCCCTCACACCAGCACTTGTTCAAAAACTGGGGCACTGGCACAGCACAAAAGGAAATAGAGTTCTTATACCCTGATTTATTGAATCTTACTCCTAACTGCAGCCCAATCCTAGTTTTTATCATAGCTGAAGGCATCTTAATTTTACAAAAGCACACATTGAAACTACTATTTCATCAGTACTGTTTCACCTGGGATCAAAAATAATTTTAGTTCTGTAAGTCTAAAGAAAGCTAATAATCAGAGGTCCTCAGCAGCAGTTTTCTCAAACCAGCCCTAACCCTTGTTTTAATTAAATTATAATGATGCATGTGAATGTGAGAACCAAAGCATCCTTCAGATGCTAGCCACCATCTTAATCCTAGTAAGTTTGCAATGCTCTTCAATAGATCTGTCCAGTATCTGAAACCCCAAATTCAGTTTGTAATCCTAGTTTTAAGCATAATATAATGATCCACCAATACAAGTGTTAAAAAAAACTCAGCTGTCCTTCGCAGAGTCTGTCCTGCTGATTTTTTTAATATATCAATGAGAGGTGCAAAGAGTAAAAAGCCAAGAAGTGACTCCATCCTTCTTCTTTCAAAAAGATTTCTAAGAGTCCTTTTATAACATAATGTCACTAAGAAGAGCATTATAAGAAATGCATAAAATGAAGATTAAACCTGCTCCAAATTTCCACAGTATTTTAATTAGCCAAATTACTTTTCTTCCTGATTTTTCATCCTACAAGGTACAGTCCTGTATTTAACTTTTTATTACATGTCATTAACATTCAAAACTGGAAATTAAGTTTCTATCAAAATCAAATGATTTAACACTAATTCAAGGAAGAAAAATTTTCATTTAAATTTCAATACTTTATTTTTACAGTTTGCTTTCAAGCTTACATGTCTCAATAGTACAAAACAGACAGGATATATTTAATCACTTTATGCTTTTATGATGAACTAATATTTGAGTAGAAAAATCCTTCAGCTGTATGTTTAACTCTGAACTCAGACTATTTGGACTGTGTGGAGTTCACATATGGGAAATGACTCAGATATTTTGCTCAGTTTTCAGGTTTGCACAAAAACTTTGTTTCTTCTACCTAACTGTATCCTAGCTGCCACTTTTCACGTACAGATGTGTTTTTAGCAGACTTGTCATTAGTTTGCAAGGCAGTTTGGATCTGGGGGGTTGGAAGGCACTGTGCATATTTAAGTTGTTATTATCACATTTTGTAAAGTTTATTCTGGGCAAGAGCTCTTTTGTGGTTTTAGTATCTTATTTTTCAACTTTCCCCTAATTTGTACTTTCTTCCCTAGTCCTTCAAGTATCTAGAGGATTTTTTAAGTGGTTGCAGCCACTAAGTATTGTGACATTCCTTTACATTTTCCTACAGCTAATGCTCAGCTCCATTCACTTTGTTGCCTTATTTAAAGAGTCACATTTTGTTATCCTTATTTAAAGATGCACTTGTTTTAGACCTTAGAGCGGTCTACCTGCTGAGTTAACAGTTATTATTACCTGTAAGGAGAAAATGTATTTTGAAAGAAATGGAAAACATGAGTTAGTGGAGAAGCTTTTATATCAGCAATTAAACAACATCTGAATTAAAGTGACAGATTTGCAACTAAGCTAAAAGGTTTCTTAAAAATTACACTTCTGAGAGCATCAATGCGGCACAATTACTTAACTTGCTGTAAAGGAACGCAATTCCTCTAGGAATGAGCAATACTGTAGCAACCAAAAGTCCACATACTTCATTATTTTAGAAGAGCTCAAAAGACACATTTTCCCCTCACTCTTTCATATTAATTTAGCAAAAGATATACTTTGTAAATGTAAATGTGTTTCTTTTATTAACTGTTGAGTAAGATCTTGGAGAAGAGAGCCATGAAGCCAATTCTTCAGCTTAACAAGAGGAAGCACAACTGATGAAAAATCAAAGACAACTATTGCTGAAACATCCTCATTCTGAGACAGAGTTTTTAAGGAGAGTGTTTAACTTAGATGAGTTTACAAAGGAACAGAAGTACTGACAGCAGCTGGGTGTCACTGAGATGGCTGGTACACACAAGATATCCAGGACTGGCTGCATAGAGCTGCTAAAACACAACCAAATGCAAGGCAAACTTTCAGTCATAATTACTGAAACTATTTATGTGCTTCAAACTAAGCATGCATTTAGTTACTGCTGCTATACCAGGCTCATGAGTTGTGAACTGCCCTGCACCCACCTGGGATTAAAGATACACCCTAATTGCAAAATATACCAATGCCAGTGGTAAAAAGTACTTCTGCTTTATTCACATATTGAGTAAATGGCATATGTATAATTTCACTGCAATCAATGGAAATCACAGATTTCCATACCACATGCTAAATGCTGAGGCTGATTACCATTATATTTAATTTATAGTAATCAGTGTGAGCCAAGTGGGGCTTTAACATTACATGGAGATTTACATCATAAGTTTTTCCTTTTTTTTACTTTATGAGAAAACCAAGTGTTGATAGGATCAGAAATGGATTTTCATACACAACACACACAGTAAGTGCTTAGAAAATGATAGTATGTATTTTAAAACCATTTGAATGTAGCTATTTGAAAGTATTTCAATAGAAAGCTTTGTCTTTGCTTTTGGAGATCTCTCCTGAGCAATGATAAAATAATTTAGTAACCCTTTTAACCCCATTTATTACTAAAAGTCTCTGGAAATGGTTTCTCACCCTTCTCAGAGTTCAAAAAATAAAACAAACTTCACATATTTTTTGCACTGGAAAAAATTACAGGTTCAAATCATGTCAAAATATAGTAAGTACATCTGTCACCTTAGTATAGTTTTTTGTTTTATATACTGACAGTCCTAAGGCTGCATGTGTCTTATATTGCATGGGCACACTGTTAAAAAAGAAAAAAAGTGAAATGAATTTTTTTTTAACATATTAGCAGAAGATTTCTGATCTTTCAAGTGGTGCAGCTGAAAGAAAAAAAATCAATAGCCATGAGAGAGCCAAATTCTCAAAATGCTATCAAACAACTGACAACTCTCACAGAACTGAGATGACACCTGGAAGCAATTACCTGGAATACAGAATAATTCAACACTGACTCTCCTGATTTAATAATCTGTTTGATCAGGGTTGGGTTTTTCTTTCTATTGCTTCTTCATTCCTGGAGAGAAAGAGAGGTTGCCCTGGCTGTGAGGCAGGACAATGAAAAAAGTGTTGTACACAACCTTCCAGGCTATCTACTACTTCTACAGGAAAATAAAGAGGCTAGGTTTCCTTTCTGTGCTTTATTTTCAAAATGAAATTCTATCCATAATGCCCTACAAAGTGAAAACTATCACTATGTGTCTCTTAATAAATCTAGGTTTTCTTTTTAAATGAACTGATTCCCATTTATGGTAATAGAGTTACAGAAAAGAAAAATCAGGTCCTGGTTAGAGTTTTTTTTTTTTTTTTTACACAAGCTGAAAATCTGCTTCCATATTCAGAAAGGTTAAGTCACCTGGATTTGATCAATCCTGAGGTCACAGCTATTAAACATTAATGCTGAAACTTCAATGGTTTAAGAAGCTAGAGGGTACTTGTGGAGTAGAAGCACCAAGCTACAAGACCAGTCAAAAATAACAAGCTTATAGGATGGATTTCAAGTCAAGCAAGCTTACACAGCCCATGAGATGATAAAGCCCCTTTCAACATGAAAAGCAAATCAATGGGTAAACTGGGCAGAAAGCAAACCAAAGCCTTTGACACAGTGTCTACAGCTGACAGTGTAAAATGCATGTGATGCATAGGAAGAAGATAAGCTTGACCACTTAAGATAGACAGGGTAAGGGTGAAAATCCTCAACTGAAGCCTGTGGAAGGAATTTAAAGGAAGAATATGATATCTTCGCACCATGAGAGCCTGACAATCTGATCCTATGATCATGAAATATTGTATGCATTCATATCTTTCTACTGAAGCCAAAATGACCATTTACTTTCTTCATACACTGACTTGCAGAAAATATGTTAGACTAAAGATATATGAGATAAGGATTACCTAATTATCTCTTTGAAATTGAACTATCATGATAATCTGAATTATATCCAGAGCTCTGGATAATTCTAACTTTCAAATTATTACTTCTTGAAACACTCGTCAAATGTAATACTAGCAATAGATGAAGTTTTTTTTAAAAGAAGCAAGAAGAGAGCAGAGATTTTTAGTAGAAAATACTATTCTAAGTTCTGTCAGAAATTGTTTTAGGCTAGTGGAATATTTCAAGTATTCAAATTGAAACAGCAAATGAGAAAAAAATTTGGCAGCCTTTCTTTGGGCCTTTTAAATCAATTTTCGCAAAGGTGAGTCTGTTTTTCTGTGACTGTAACTGGTAGGTAGACTCCGTTTTTATCTCAGCCTACAAGCTCTTCCATCTTATTTTCTCCTACAGTTCCATCAAGTAAGATGAGTGAGAGGGTGGCTGGGTGGGCATCTGGTCAACCCACCAGCTACAGAGGTTTCAACAGCAGGGATAAGAAAAATGCAGTCAGCAATAGAATATTGAGGCTCCTAAAGTTAAATATCACAGGAAAGTGAGGACGAGAGAAAAGGAGCCTACATTTTTAATGCCTTCCCATATCCAGGTTACCTAGACTCTAAAGTGACTCTGGATGTCAGGAGGCATCAGATCAGAACATGTGCTTGGTGCTGAAGGACTGGCCAACATTAATTTCTGCTTAACATTAACAGCTCTTTGGGTAAGGAGACATCAGGTCAGGTTTGCAGATCTACATGTAACCTACGTGAGAGCACCTTGTTCTGAGAGTTTCCAGGCAAAATCTCCATTTCTTGGCTGCTTAGAAAGACATTTATTTCCTTATGCTGCTTCAGTGTCTACTGCCACAGAGTACGACTAGAAAAGCATAAAACAGGATCAATACATATTTTAAGTTAGGTCATTAGTTAAAGGTTTAAAGTTACATTCAGAAATGCAGAACAGTTGTACTCTTTTTAAGGGCATCTTACTAAAAAGGTAGTAATATCAAAACAGATTTATGATCACGTGGGATAATTAATTAGGAAGGTTAGGTTTTTGTTCAGTCCATTTTTCATTTATCAATGTTAAAATGAATGCATAACATGCAATTCACTTTGCAATGCCAAGCACAAATGCAAATCAGCTCTTTCATGAGTGTATCTTTACATTGTATTGCCATAAAAGCTGCTGTCTTAGAATATGCCTTTTGTTACTGCTAGAAGTTAAAGACAAAATTACTTTCCTGAAAGCCTTTACAAGGGACTGAATCGAATTAGCACTCAGCCAGTGAAGTCTGAAACTCATGCAGAGAGAAGTTCACGTGCACTGAATATGCCTGAAATCAGAATTGCCACTTGATTTTCTGCTCCTCACTACACCATAGATAAGACTCCAACCAAATAATTGCATATTTCTTAAAAAAAAAAAAAAGGAAGGAAAAGAGTATGGAAGGGAAGCAATTTTGCTTGGGTAGTCTATGAGAGAACTTCAAACACTTCTGTTTTTAGAATGGGTATCATATTCATCACCTCAGAAGTTAAGCATCCAATTCTTACTCTCACTGGAACAGGACAGAAAAATTGAGGATTTTGGGTCTGATTCTGTTCAGTGGAAATGATGCATATCAAGAAGAAACACAAAGCTGTCTTCTCAAAGATAGGAAAATTCATTTTGCTGCTAAAATTAACTCAAGTCTCAACAGAAATCAGCATCAATACTGTTTGGTCCTATTTCTGTCTGAATGATTTGTTGATTTTGAGGACAAATGTAAAAGAAAAGTAATTAAGATTTATAACACTGTTCTTTGTTATTTGTCTTTTTACTTATTTCAACCTCTAAGAATATTAAAAAGGGCAATGACTAATGCACAAGTAATAAAGAGCTACAAGTAAGATCTTGAAGTGTACAGACAAAACTCTATACTGAAAGTTATTACCTCAGATTCTCATAAATTAATGTCTTAAATGACTAAAGAATAACTGAGACCAGAATTTTTCCAGTTGCTTTGAAAATTAATTCACGGATATAAACTGAGTTAGCAGTTCCACACAACACTCAATTTCCGTCCCTTCTGTTACTTATTCTTACTTATTTTCTTCTTAAAATTCATTTCACAATTGCGTATAACCAACAGAAAATTCAACCTGCAGTTCTAAAACTGAATATTGACATAGAATTCTCAGTATTACACTCACTGCCTGCTTGTGTAATCACAGCACTGTTCACGGTGAGTTACGGTGTGTAAAAAATAAAACTCAATTTTTATTTTTAAATTTCTCATCCAAATGCCAGCAATAATGTGAACCACAAACTGAAGAAACAGCTAGGAGGAAGTAGATGATAATTTTTCTTAATATAAAACATACGACAGAGGTTGGACAAAACTTGTCCAGGGCTTTCACATGATTCTGGGGTGTTGAAATTTTGACAGAAAGCAGAGATGTAAAAAGGATAGTAACGAAGCTCTTCAATATTATCATGGAATCAGAAGGAATATAATTCTTTCATGTTGCATAGGGGAAGTCAGGAGCATGACATCTGGAGAAGAAATGCTTCCTCACGGTTATTCAGATTTGTTATTGGTGGTAAGTGGGCTTGTGATCAAACGCCTCTCAAGTCCAACAGCAAAACCATGGACTCAGTAGGAGACCAGGGACAGGAAGATCATGCATGCCTGGTCCAGATTTTATAAGAAAAGCAAGCCAAAATTCCCACTGAATTTGGCTGAATGCATGTAACTGGAGGATAGTAGTGACAATAGAGCAGGTGTAGTCAGCTCCAAACAAATGACAAATGCAGTTTGACTAACTGTTGTTAATATCACTAAACCAGTTCAAGAAATCTCCAGAAATTCAGCACACAATCATCAATGATAGTCTGCTGACTTAGACAATTTCCTGTTTCCTATGGTATAGCACCACTGTAAATATCTAATAGTCCTTGGCACATTCTTACTGCTTTAAATACTACAGGCGAGGCAAAAGAAAAAAAAAAACCAACCATAGTGGTTCCTGGCCAAATCCTATTACTCGGAAACGTAAATTTACATGCTGAGCATGTTTTTTTCTTTCTTATCTCCATTTTCTCATTTTGCAGCACTAAAAGTAGCTTCAGGGTGCTTTAATATTTAATTCCATTGAGACTCTTCAATGCTTACATCTAGCTTTGTAAACCTAATAAAAAAATTAAACAGAAATACTGCAAACACCACTGCTAGCACTTCAACATCAAGAAAGATCAAAAGGGAGAACACACATGCATACATACAGCAGCCAATACAGTTTTTGATGCTAACAGTTACAAAAAAAAATATTGACACTCACAGTATTTTAATAAATTATATTAAACTTTGACACAAGAAAACATATCTGCACAGATGAGAAAGGGTCACACAACACAGCAATTGGGATGCAATTTATACATTATATTAAATTTGTCTGTTTGTATAAGAGGTTTTGAAGACCCCAAGAACATTGTTCCATCTAGGGGAATTTCACAGAATACTTTTCCCTATTTGAAATCAGAGTTTATCCTCAGTTATTGGTTCTCTGAAGAACATCACACCAAGTAATCTTTCCAAAGAACATAAATTTATTAGGGTGAGGATTATTCACAGTTGAGAAAGTTGGAACTGTTTAGCTGGAAAAGTTGCTGGGAATAACTTTACTTTAGATAGTGAACTTTAAGATCTCAGTTAAGAAAAAAATAGAGTTCCTCTGTGGCTATTCCAAAATGGTGGAAATAAAAAAAATGGCAACACATTATTTTAAGGGAAAGTTGCATAAATTATACATAGCAATTACATCAAAAGATTTAATTGTAGAATTATTTTACCATCTTGGAAACAAATTTAGACTATATATTAGCTTCTCTACAGGTCTATTTCATAACATGTATCACACTTCTGTGTCGTTACTTTTAAAACAGCAATTCTGTACAGAGCTCCTTTTTCAACATGTCCTATGGGCTTGAATGCCTATCAACCTACCATATTCTTTTTTTTCCCCTTTGCATTTCAGACTTCAACAAACCATTCTCAATTTTCCTTTAGAAAAGCAGGCAGAAACTTTGAAAAAATGCAAGAGGGGAAAAAAAATCCAATATACTTTCTTTTGGAAACTATCAGTTCCAAAGAATACACAATCCATTTATTAAAACAAAACAGAAAAGCATCATACCACAGTTTCCTCTTTCACTGTGCCAATAAACAATTGTACTGGAGTTTGTCATTCAATATCGCTTAATTTTTGCGTAGTTCCTGAATACATTGATGGAACAGATTCCCCTCTAATTCAGAGATTTAAACCAGAGGGCATCAGAAGCTGTATTGACTGAAGTTAACCGATACCACACGCAATGCACTTGTGTCTGAAGTCAAGAGGAAGCTGGTGTTCTGTACATTGGTTTAGCCTTAAAGGCAAAATATTTAACCTCTTCCCTCCACAATCAAAACAAGGACAAGCAAATTGAAATAACAATCCAAAAATTAAATCAGTGACTATTTTCAATACTGGCAGCATTAGAAAGGAGCTTGCTCTTCAGGCCTGATTCTAAGAAGCTGTGTTACCAGGAAGTTTCTTTTCCTTGAGGTGGGGGTAGAAGTGTTCACTTTCTCACATTCACAAAAATAGAACATTGCTGTTTAAAAAAAATAAAAACCAAACTTCTTTTTAAGACTTGATTATAGTTAAAATTACCTATTGAATTTGCAGATATCAGTTCAGTTTGAAGACCTCACTGGATAAATGTTTCTATAGCAAATAAGCAAACCTTTATTTGGTGTCTATATTGATGGCAGGGTAGGGGGAATCATAGGAAGATTGATTAAATATTTAACTATTCAGTTTTATATTCTCAGTTTTGAGAAGATATTCGATCAATCTTCCTATGATTGAGGGTGCAACCATCAGCTGAGAAAACCGGTCAACAAAAATATTCAGCAGCCTGCAGGCAAAACATCTTGAATAAAACAAAAATAAAGCTTGATAATATACAGACAAGCACAGTACATGGTCCCCTGTGAGCCTACTCCAGCGTTTTTCAGAGAAAAGAATGGCTGAAAGAATGTTAGAAATGCTAAGGGAAAATTATGCTCAAATAATTTCACTAACTTCCAATAAATTTCAATTTATTGCCACAAATTGCTGTCTTGCAATGCAATAGAATTGCACTGAGGACAATGTTAATGCTCATCAGAAAAATGTGTTTCCTCTAAATCAGAGCAAAGACATATAAAGCCTAGCACAGTTAAACGTGACATAGAAAATGCTTCTAAATTTATAGGTAAGTAAGGTGCACCTACGAAAGAACCAGCAATTTAAACACCATCCATTTCATGTTTTCATCACCGACTTTAAACTTCTCCCTAATTTAGCAATCTAAAGGTTGTATACAACATAACTGATTCAAAATAACATTTGCCTTTAATGCCAAACCTTGTAAGACTTTGTAGTTTAAAATGGAGTTTAGTTTTCAAATGTGAATGTCAAAGCAAAACTGAGCGGCTTGGAAAGAATCAATTCAATAAATGAATACAACTTAAACATTAACCTTAAGGATGAAATTTGAGCAACATTTGTAAGAGTGAATACAATTTTATTAACTGGTATAATTTATGTATTTGCTCTTTTTCTCATTTCATAGCACAGCAATAGTACGGGTAAGAGCAGTATGTCCATACAACTGTTTGGGAGCAGAAAAGTTATCTTGCAATGGAGCTAATGTATCTCATAAACTATTTTTTTCAACTCATGGCTGCAAATTTGTCATTAAATATGACAGCACAACAGAACTTTGAACATAACAAAACATGTCATAACCAGAATTGAAATGCCTACACTGTAGATAACTTCAGTCATGGACAGACGTTTGGAGAGAAGGCTGTAAGATTCTTCTACTTCTGTCTCTCTAGCAGACTTAAGCACACTTTAAAAATTGTACCTACATGTTACCAGGAAAACAATCAGCTTTCCTGATTCCTAAATATTTTATAGATAAGAAAAAAATAGTATCAGTGAAAAATGACCTGGAGTTATTTATCCTGTAAATAAGAGGGTTTGTTTTCTTTTTCACCAGGAAGTGAATGAACAAGGAAGGAAGGAGCAAACAACGTAGAATTTTTTGAGACCTGTGTTTGCTTAAGTATCAAAAATTACCAGCTGAAGATGCCAGTTTTCAAGAAACCTTTCACCTCACATGGTATTACTGGGAGCTCTCACAAGCACAGGCTCCAAGAGCAGGGTCTGAGCTAGCACATCAAGGTCTAACTATGCAAGTCCCAGGAATATGAAATCTGTGGAAAACAAATGTTTAGCCCACACAGAGGATCTCCTGGGGGGCACTTTAACACTGGCAAAAACAAAAGCAAAGCAGCGTGATCCTGTTTCTGCAACTGAGCTTTCTGCCTGTGCGGTGCCACTGTGCTAAGCCAGCCAAAGTGATTTAAACGCCAAACTGCTGAGTTTTCAACCCCATTTGCAGTGCCCTGGGAAACCAAGGCTCCTAACTGAGCTGCACCTGGGGAAATGCTCTCTTCCATCAGACCTGCCCAGCTAACTAACAAGGAAAAAAGGATCTGTCATCTTTAAGCACACACAGACTGAGGTGGTTGCTCCTCTGAGATGCATCTTAGCAGCATCTTGAGCAGTCCTGGCATTTCATTCTGGGATTCCTACAGCATCCCTGCTGTCTGAAAACATCCCCTTCCCACAAATTGACAAGACTACACAAAAAGACAGA
Source organism: Pachycephala philippinensis (assembly GCA_013397055.1). Taxonomy (NCBI): domain Eukaryota; kingdom Metazoa; phylum Chordata; class Aves; order Passeriformes; genus Pachycephala; species Pachycephala philippinensis. The sequence continues at coordinate 213,359 of VWZT01006818.1, forward strand.
GATTTACAAAAGATATTAACAAAGATGATAAGAATGTGAAATGTTTCCTCCATTCATCATTTCCCTGTGACTCTCCCTCTTATCCTCTTCCCCCTCCCTCTTCCAAGACAACTTTCCCTGCATTTTCTTAGATGACCTTCCTATTACAACACTTGAGGATGATAAGTGAATGAGATGAAGATCAGTATTTCCTCCTTCTTGGGGACTTCATATTCTCATTTCCAGCAAAAAAGATACACTGTAGATGAACTCCTATAAACATACTTAGCTGCCCAAATAATAGGATTGACTTTCAAGAATGTTCAGCTCTCTTCAATACCAGCCTGTTTACTTAAATCATTTCTCTTTTAAAATCTCTATCCATGTGCTTACCATCATTCCTCACAAATACCCCCAGGATAAAAAACCCAACCATACTTGTTTATTGACCAAACTTCCACAGGCCCAGGCTTCCATATTCCCGTTCAGCCAAAGAGACCACATGGCGGGAGAACGAAAAGTCGTGACCAGGCCCCACATTTCCTTTAAGGATACAGGCAGTTAAAAGAGGTTCAGCGTTGAATTTTATCTTGAAATGAAACAAACACATCTAAAGAACAGAAAGCCCTCTCGGGTTCAAAATTACAGGCACAGTCAGAGAAAGAAAAGATACACTTCAAAGCTAATTGAAGCAATTAGTGGTACTTTGAAGACAATAAACTGTATTTAGCAAGATTTAAAAAATGATTAATGAATTGGTCAACACACTGACTTCCCATGTTGCTTAGCGTTTGTTTATTAAACAGAATTTGATCATTTGCCATGGAAAATTAAATTTTCCAGGATAGCACACTTTAATTGAAAATTTATTTTTCTATTTAACATCATCAACTGTATCTACTGTTTATTGCATGCTTTCAATAATAAATTCATAATTGCAGCAATTCTAGTACGGGTGATGAAGATTTTAGATAGCATTAGATAAATTATTATAGCTTCACTGCTGAGTGCACCTGTGCAAAGTATCATTACGAATATCTTTTTCTGTGAGCAAAAACTATGCATCACACTGAAGCATACATTGTCTTTTTCTGTTTTTAAATAGAATTCATGCATAGGTTGGGGACAAAAAGATGAAATATAAGAAACCACTGTTGAAAAAGCTGTATTGAGTCTCTTTAGCTGGTCTGTAAGTCTTTTGTAAATATTCTCACACAGAGAATTCGAACTGGCTGATGTAATGGATTAATTTGCTTCAGCAACTGCATAGCTCCAGACACAATCCATCTAAAACATAATTAAAATACATTTGGTAGATCTGAGGCTAAGCTTTTTGAGAACAACAGATTACATTAGAAAGATTTTAATGAGGCCAGGGCTGATTATATCCTTGCTTTCTCTTTTGGATAGCGACTGGGAAATCCTCTGAATAAGGTTAACATACCATTTACCAACCAGAATTACATGAAAAACAACAAGAAAGGGACTAAAATAATCATGGGGTCTTTTGAGTTTTTAGCAGTATAAAATGAAGGTGTTTAGCTTGTATTGACTTCACCAGAAGAAAAGCAAGTGGCTGTTATGTATCACTGTCAGCAGAGTACTATTATCTATGTATTATTCCTGTATCACTTCCACAAAATACTGCTGTTTTCATATTATGTCAGGCATGTTTTAGTATGCATCATCCTCCAAAGACTAACTAAATGCTAAGTACTCGGGGAAATAAAAAGTGTTTGGGTAGAAATGTGCCACACTTCTGAAGTAATTTACATGAATTAGAATTCACATTAGCAATGTTAAATACCCTCTGATACCTCTAGATGAAAAGCATTGAGTCTTCTGTGGGATGACATGATGCTTTCATAATTATCAAGATTAACTGAAGAAGACAGAGGTAAGGTCTTCCTCAAAACCCATATGTTGTGGGTACAATTCCCAGGCTTGTTAAATATTTCCTATTTCTTTAATTTTAGGCTAATCACAGATAATTTCTCTAATATCTTTGGCAGATTTGGGAATGTAGTAATATTCAATATTTATTCTGTGTCTGCAAACTGGAGAGAATTTTTTTTTTCTACCATGCTACATGGATGCATTCATTAACATTTAACATTTGGGATACATCTCATGCTAGAGTGGCAGAGATCATATTACTCATCTTAGTGTTAATGATCTAACACTTATAAATTTCAAAACAATCATCTGAATAAATGTCCAGATGTTCAAAAGGATTTATCACCTGTTACAGATACCTTGCCAACCTCTCCATTTCCCCAGTATTAGAAACCCAGGCCATTGGTTTCAGCCTCTACTATGAAGTCAGAAGACCATGTTTTGTTTTGTTTTGGTTTTTTTTCTTTAAATCCTATCCTAAACCATCTCTCAGAAAGAAAAGATAAAATAGAATATTTGGAATAAAAGATACCCCTCTGTCTTCTTTTCATAAAACCCAAAGGGAAAGTGCAGGCAGTCACAAGAAGTGATCCGGGACTTCACAAATTCAGTGGTGCCTTAACAATGTCATCAGGTTATCAGGCAGTATATCTTCACTAGCTCACTGTAATAGTTTGATTCCCTACCAGGATAACTACATAGCAAGATGAATATTGACTATTTAAATTTCCCCACTGTCACTCCGCAGAATTCCTCGAAACCTGCAGCTCCCACAACCTCTTCAGTATAGGATTACAGATTTGCAAGATATTACATAATTACTACTTAACACACAGTGTTGTGCCTAGTTACTATTTTATTTCAAAATTTTATTGCTGAAATACCTTTTATAGATCACTTAGGTAAATTTTCTGATACTATGTACGAAGAGTTTAATACTGTGTTCCATCTTTAACATTTACACCATGACACAGTTGCAAATCACCACAATGATATGCTCACTTGGCATTTTAAAACTGAAGTAATCTTTCCAACAGAAAGATGCAGATGAACATGCACACAATAGCTCTTAGGGCTGATTGAAAGATTTAAAGTTTATTATGGTCGTTTTAAAAAATCATGCTAGAAAAGACTATGGGGCTTACCTGCAAGCAGATCATAACCAAGGGAATGTATTTCTCAATGTTAATTTGTTAGATGCCTGAAATTAGGCATAACTGAAGTACTAGATACATCCTGCAGAAGAAATTAGCTTACCCACTGACCCCAGTTAGAATTGGAAATTTTTAGCAGTATTTTTCAGACTAGACCTAAAATACCTCACAATACTGTGAATTTGTTCTGATAGTATGAAACTTTAACTTCCAGCAACACTTAAAAATATTTCTCAAGAAATAAGATAATTTTTCCACCAGAGAGTTGAGTAAGTTTAAAAAAACCCAACAGATTACAAGAGTTAGGAATTGCAAAGGTCTTCAAACACAAAAATATATCCCAACAACCACAGACACATTAATATAAGTTGTAAAAAATTCGAGCAAGAGTTCATGATGTGCAGGCAGACTCTGTGTCAGTGAACCCAGAATCACTCAGTATAAAACTGAAGACAAGGGAGCAAATTCAGAGTGACCCAGCGATGTGACACAGTCACACAGAAAACCAGCATTTTTCAGACGGGCACACGCTTGCCTCGTGTGCACTCCCAGCTGGGCAAAGCGGCGAGACTGCTGCCAGCAGTGCCTGAGCCTGAGGAAATTCTCTGTTCAAAGAGAGCGGGTATTCCAGCCCAGGTTAAGGGCTGTGCTCCCACATTCACACAGCCTGGGGGCAGCTCGGAGCGCGGGCTGGGGGAGCTGTGATACAACAGGCACAGATAAAGAGGTGTCGCGGCAAGAACTGAGCAAAACAAGACAGCAACGCACGGGTCAGGGTGGGAAAGGAGAAAGGCCAAGAGAAAAAGAATCAATTACTAGGGCTCCATCAGCAAACCATCATGTACATCCTTTTTTTTTTTTTTTNTCTTCTAAAATTTCTCTCTTCAACAGATTACAGCCTTAAGACCTGCTTAATTTTTAGACATGCCACAATATATGGGATTACCTCAACTTTAAAAAACGGCTACAATAACTAATATGATGGGAATTTTCCCATTAAACGTACGGAAATTCCACCATCACAAAGACTTAAAGTTACATTGTAAATGTAGAGGATTCTTTCAATCCAAGTTGCTCAGAGAAATTCCACTTATCCTCTTTCATTTAATTGGTGATTCAAATACTAAACCCATTTATTTTCCTTCTGGGGAATCTCATGTGCAAAGGGTTTCTAATGATGCAGAAGTGTATAAAAATACAATAATAACAGGAAGGTTATTTTTTTACTGGGATTAGTACATCTTTGAGCAAAGCAACTCAAATGCATATGATTTAAAGGCTTAACTTGGTACGTAAAGAATAATTCTCAAAATTTTGGGTTTTATTAATTCCTAAGACATATGCTCCAATTTTCACTTCATTAGGCTATTTACATTTCATAATTCCTTTCCTTTTTATATTTTAATTAACTGTTATTCAAACTTGCTTGATTCCCATTAGCTCTTTATGAATGGGAGGATTCAGGCTGTGACTTATTTACTCCTTCTTGCAAGAGTGAAAAAACCTCATCCTTTGATTCCACTGATCCAATGTGTTCTTGGGAAAACCAAATCAAACCACACTATCATTAATTTCAGGCTTTCACAGCAACAGGAGCATTTGATCCTGGGTCACTTCAAGAATTCTCAGTATGGGAAGAGAGTATGACCCTTTTCTGAATGTTCAAGATTTTTAATGTGGGACATAAAAATAAAATAAAGCTCTATATAGCAATTTAAATTATGAAAAGTGAAATATTGGGGTAGATTTGGCATGTATGAATATTCCAATGACATTAAAAAGTCGCACTCACTTCTACTTCCCTTTCATTACCTATTTGCCCCTTTAGTTTGTTTTCTCTGGAAAGGTATGCTGAGATATATTTACTTAATTCTCTTCCATTCCCCTAATCAGTTTTGACTACATACTCATAGTTCAGTGAGGCACAGAAGAAGGAAAGAACATTTTTCATTTCAGAAACTTTCAAAGATCTTTTGTTTCATATACAAAGGCTAAAACACAAAACTGCTTAATGGGAGACAGGCAGCTTTTTGACATCCCACAGAATATAAATCAGCAGTTATCTTTTTACATTGCACCTCAGTGACACTTTCATGTGTGACAAGTTCTCATGTGCAATTTATGCGAGGGAGAAAGTCCAGCCTACACAAAGAAAAATAAATTTTAAAAATTGCTGAGATTATTTCAACAACTGCTAAGTACTATTGCCCGTATTTTTAGTAGCAGTTTGGCTCAAGGTAAGTGATGTATCACTCAGGACCTCTGTCTATGGCCACCAGGTACTCACAGAATTACTGGTAATATTTAGCTAGATCCAAGTGATGGCTGTTGTCTGGAGTTTTTTTAAATAGTATTAATGACAAGGCATATACACAGTGCAAGTGGAAAAGGGGCTGAAATGGAGCACCCGTCCTCAAGCACATCTGATCTTTACAAAAAGGAGGGCTTTCAAGAAATTGTGCATAATATTTCAAGACTATTTCCTTTAAAAGCAGAGAATTACATTTTGCAGTTTCTACTAATAATAGAACTAGAGAGATAAAGGAGAGCTATAAAGAACTGTTCACATAATTAAAGATTTTTATAAATAATCCCTCACTTTGCTATGCAGCTGAATTTTCCAACAAAGTCTGAAAGGAAATTATATCCCTTCTACTAAGCACTGTGGGAGGTTCAAGAAAGCTACGCAGGGTGTTATTCTCTATTCCAGAGGTGCTAGGAATTGTTTCTTTAGACCCCTGTTACATAGACCTATAAAAGAGGTTATTTGTCTAATATATCATACGGACTTTTTGTTCCTTAGAATTATTTGATAGAAAAATCTTGGTCTTTGAAACTATTACTATTTGTATACAGACACAAGCAGTTTTTCAGTGTAAATCCTCTTTGCTGATAAATGAGGCTTAGCATTTTGGAACAACAAGCCAAGTCCCACTACTCCTGTTCTATGAGAATCCTTACTGCTCAGCATGAAGGGCTATGGAAGTTCCCATGCACACATGAAGATTTTTTCTTGAATAAAGCAAAAAGAGAGAAGCCATACCACTAAGCAGAACTGCCGATCATCCCATGCTCACCTGGGAGGTCCCAAGCCAAGGTCCTGAACAGCCAATTTAGGCTGCACTTGAAGTTACATCTTCAGCAGAGGACAGTGACCTAGGTGCTGTGTTGCTGCAGAGATGGACTTTTTCCTCTGCCTGGCATTATCCCAAATAATGAAACATAATGTCACTCACCTACAGCACAGGACAGCAAGGCTCAAACACAAGACCTAATGAGTAGTTAGTTACCAATACAACATGGTAACATTTACAAATGAGAGGATTTCAAAGACGACAAATCAGGAATGTGGCATATTTGAAACGAGGGTTTGAATCAGGCATAGTGGGAATACACATCCTGGCTTTCTGTATCCATACTCTTGGGGCTTTACTTTTGATGTAGAGTCTTAATACTCCTACAGGTTTTAGTAGCGTTAAGGTTTGTTTTGGCAAACCTTCCCATTCTTAGAATCAGAAGCAACATTTATTTTTTTCCTAACTTATTTCAAATGTCATTGGGAATTTGAACTGCAAGAACTAGGTACTTTCTGAGCTGATTGTCTGACACAAAGGAGATTCACACTTCAGATTGACATGAACAACTATCAACTCACTTAAATAACCTAAACAGAAAACTAATTAATCTGGGACACTTCTCTAATCTCAAATGAACACAAAGCAAGTCCACTGCAAAAATCACAAAAATAACAAAGCAGGTCCAGCCTGGAGACCAGAGAAATCACATCTTCCTGGAGAATGCAAAAGATTTGAGAAGCATATAAGCAAGCAGAAAGTGTGCTCCTGACCAGCAGCAGCTTGGTCAGAAGTTGAGAACTAGGTCTCACTGGTATCACAATGGTCCCCAATGAAAAGTAAAATATTTAAGACAAAAGAGCATATACATGGTGCCAACATAAGGTTCTGTATTTAAGGTTTTGGACACCACATCAAGTCTAGCACAAAGAAAGCCAGTGGTATAGCTCTTGTGCCAATGGCATGAGACAGGTAATTTCTTTTTTTTTAGATTTTTTTAGACATGTTTTTTCACTATTTTTTAATAGATCAAGTGGAAGTTGCACATTCCCATATAATAAGTACAGCCTTATTTATTTCCTCCCCATTTTGCAACCCATTCTTCATTAAAATTTATACCACATAGACTTTCAATAACTGAGAGGGAAAAGAAATCACAACTATCACTTTTGCTGATAAATGCTCACCTTATCTGAGAAAACACTATTTGTCCTCCTGTCTGATACAGGTTAGCATCCCTGTGCAGAGAGAGGATCTAGCTTGGAATTGTACAGTCCAAATAACCAACTGCTCAAGAACTGATTCTAATCAAAGGGAAAACCCCACATGTACAGCATTCAACTGTTTTTGTAGGAGAGTCTTCTTTTCACTGCATAATCTCTGTGCACATATTTAAGCTTTTTATGATATGAAAGGAATCGTTCTGTCCCTTAAAAAATCAATCAGTGGAAAATGGGAAATGTAAAAACACGACAGGCAAGCAGTGCACTGTAGTGGAATAAGCAATACCCAGAGAAGACACCATTCTGAATTTCCCACCATCAGTTCACAAGAGCTTATCTCTTGCCCTGCGTTAATCAAGGCCCCTGACGCTGACTTTGCAGAGCCTGCTGATAACAACAGCAGTAATAAAAAAGGCTTGGTGCTCAGTCCCATGCTTGCTGCTGTGCTTTTCTGACAGGTATGACTCTCCCTACTTCCCATGATGGTTGGGGGTTATACAGCCAACAATAGATGCAACTTCCAGTGCACTGCTCAAACTGTTCAACCATAAAATAAACACTGCTTAGCACGTTTTAAATAAATACTAAAGAATTAGAGAGCACATGGTAGAAACATTAATCTCATAATCCTCCTAGCATGTCTGCTGTTTATATGAACACAGGCATGAGGTTCAGGCTGGGGCTGATGGCTGCCATCAGCTCCAGCCTTGAAATACACTCAGGTCCTAACTTTAGAAAGCAATGAATAATCACATTTTCCCCGAAGCTGTTGGATCTGGCCCAGTTGTTCAGAACAGGCTGCTAAGTGATGAAGGTGAGATGTGTGTAAGACCAGCCTGGATACATAACAAAGAGAAGATGCAGCTTTTGTGCCCAGAACCCCTGATAAAGAGAAAAAACATCTTCCCCCTTTGTGTTTGGAAAAGGTGTCAAACACACAACCGACAGCTATATCCAGATTTCAGCCTATAAAACATTCACACAGCATGACTTCATTAATAGGTACTCTTTCCAATCCACCAGTGCTTCAGTTTTACACCTCTTCCTAGAGAGCACAAGCAGCTACTTGGCGTGATACACCAAACCCACGTGTGTGTCCCTAGAACTTGACATGCAGTAGCTAAAGAAAACCTTTTTCCCAAATCAAAATGTCACAAACCAAGCATACATATTGATCTTTACTTTGAGTATGATGTTCATGACACAGCCTAATTTTATTTCATTTAAAATAATGGCAAACTATGAAAGCAAACAAGATCAGATTTATGTTGATATTTAAAAGTCTTCTGAGGTCTTCTCTGATCCATTAGCTGCTGTCTATCAAAATAGTGGATGTGCTGTGCACAAATGCATGCAGGATGAAAAGCTGCAGCTGATTTATGTTTTTATTACTTGACACTAGCAGAGCGTACTGCAGATCAGAAAATGCAATCTCTAAAATGATTTAGATCTGGATGATTTTATGTCATTAACATATTATAACCAGAGCTCAGAGGTGATCTTTGAACTGGAAGCATTATTTCCAGCCAAATGGAAGCTGACATCGCTTAGTCTTGAAAATAAATTAATTAATCCCTTCCACAAGGAATCTAATTCCACTTCTACCTGTAAACTCGATGGTATTCAGTTTCTTATAAATTGCCATCAAGGTTTCTACAGTAGGACAAGTATATCTTATTAGGTCTTTTTAATATTTATTTAGAAAATCTCCAAATTAGATGCTAGTAGACTGCAGAAAGATTGTTACACATGCTAGCTCATTTTGACAGCTGGGTTCTGCTAGCTACAGCAAATACTGATGGCAACAGCCTCTCAAAAGAAGAATAACTAGGGTGAATATGAGCAGAACTGATCCTGCAAGGAAACTCCTAGTCATTGTAAAAACCAGGACGAAAAGTAAAATTAAACCCTTAGAATTTGGGTTGTTATTTAAAAGGAAATTTTTTTTCCTTACTCTTACACAACTGAACTTGTACTATTCATTACTGGGGCTTCATTTAATTTATAAATTTCCAATTTCATGACTCATTTCTCTAATCCCTCTCTGCTTTGTTTTGTTTCTTTGTTTGTTTGGCTTTTAATCTAATGGCAGAGGAAAAAAACAGGAGCAGGGTGAAGGGAAATAAACAGCAAGAACTTATTTAGGGTTCTCTCTCAAAGAGTTTTAGGTTGTGTTTAGGATAAGAATGGACCAGGGAAAGCAGTGATAGCAGGGGATGTGGTGGAAATTGAGGAGTTGTCAGTGTAATAGTTCTCTTTTAAGCTAGGAAGTCCACAGTCTTTTCTCTACTGAAAGCAAGCACTGCTTGCTCTTTCCATCAATACTGTTCTTTCAAATCCACACTGTCGCTCCTTCAACATGATTTTGCTCAAACCTTACACTGTCTGGAAAATTTGGGTCAAGCTTTGCATTGCATTGCAATTTTTAAAAATCATGCAGCTTTCTCCATCCCTTGCCAGCTCTCCAAAAGCACAGGCAAAAGCCAAAAATTATGAAACTGTATGTTATTTTGCAGAGCAATAAGCCCTTTTTCAGATACAAAGAAGATTAATATTAAGGCATTAACAGCATCACTTTATATCAGTGTTTAGTATTTTCCTTGGTTATTTTTTTTGCCCTCCTTATTGTTATTTACGCCCCAAAAAGTTGTACATAAGACAAAATTATGTTTTTTGCAATTATCTTTCCAGAGTTCACAAAGTAAGATGATTCTCATAACAAGCAGATTGCTTTATTGCTATCAACATAGCAGAAGACCAAAACATGTAGCAAGTCTTAAGGACTCCAGAATATTCTGTGTTTATGATTCCATTATTTTGATAAAACTGACTACTGCAGCCTGCATCACAGGATCAAACAGTGCATGAGCTCAGCAACAGATGAATTTGGTCATATATTGAAGTTAATTGTTTGCATGCAGGAAAAAGCAAATTACATACTCCAAGAGAGTCTCTCTGTTTCCTCCTTCCTTAAGATTCATTAAGTGACTCTAAGACTATTTACTTTTTACAAAGCCTTCAATGATTTACTGGGATTTACAAAAAAGTATTCACACGACCTGGGAGCACAACTCCATTGATTTTTCCAAGAAACTGCTTCCAGATTAACTTGTACGCTTCTGAATATCCAGCCTCCCATGCTTAACCCTCCATTCTGTTCCAGCCAAATATATAGGAAAACTTTTGTGCTGTAAATACAGCATGTGGTGTTTAGGACAAACAGTCACTAAAGAGAAGGGGAAGGATGAACCATGGCAGGGGCACCCCCCGAACTGAGAATCTGAGAATTGCACCTCACAGGTGAAGGCTGGTTGTGACTGAAGTGTTTAAGTGCAAAGACCAACAGCACAGTTCCTGTATGTTTTTTCTAAAAGGATACTTCATGTCAAGAGATGCCCATGAAATTCACCTAAACCTTGTCCAACATCAAACATCTACATAAAATATACCCTGGTCTCTCCCAGTCCTCCTTGGCGAAAGCGATTGACTTTCCCAGAAACACTTGGAATAGTATTTTGACTGGAAAAAAGGGCTAAAATTTTACTGATGCCACAAAACAGTAAATACACGAGTGCATCTTTGCTTCTAGTGCAGAATCTTTGATTCTCAGTACTGCTTTTGACCAAATCCTCATTTCTGCAATCTGAAAACATTTGGAAAGCCTGGGTACTACTCATTTTCTATTTCTTAAATGCATCCCAAGGGACTCTAAAACAGTCTGAACCACTGTTTCTGCTTCAGACTTAACTACTAAACACTGTAACATGCAGAAAAGTAAATTTCAAAGAGAGTGAGCTTCATGCACATCCAACTTGAGCCTTCACTAACTAATGAAGAGCTCAGAATATTTCAGAAATGGCAAGCCGTATCTTTTACCCTATTAAAGTTTCGCTTTTACTGTTGTGATAGCAAAATGCAAACATAAAGAGTATTTCAGAAAGATGGAAGGAAGATGCAAAAGTGATGTGGGTGATGTGGCAGCACTAGGTCTCACAAACACAGCTCTCAAGTGAAGTCCATCCTGCTGCTCAGCCCCAGTGTTAAGGGGGGAAAAAAGAGAAAACAGCAGGTTCCCTACATTGCACAAGGTGAGCCCAGTTTGGCTCTCAGTATATACAAACTCCTCACCTATCACCTGGAATACAGCTATGGACAGATTGCTTTAAAGAATAGATGTCAGCAAATAGCACAAACAAATCCTATTTAATTTTTTTTTTTATTCTATTATCATTATGTCTATAATAGAAAGAATAAATAGGGATGAAAATGCTTAATAATTTAGAAAACACATTGGAGTAGCTAGTTTTCCCATGTTTTTTCCAACCATAGTTCAAATGAAAATATTATATACTGGAATGCTCTTTTCTGTGTGTGTGGAAGGGAAGCTTAAGTACTATACATGGGTATAATTACAAAGCCACACCTGTTTACTACAAGGATAACAACAGCTAGATTTTCATATTATCAACTGCTGCTCCTAGGCCTGAAATGGAAATGCAGCTACTTCATACTACCAAAAATAATACTGCAAGCACAGTAGCACAATCATTTTAGTAACCTGAAGATGTCTATGTCACTGGTATAGGAAATATAAAGATAAATCACTAAGATACAACACTATAATTTGCTTTTTGAGTAAACCAAGATAAGATTTACTTCCCTTTCAATTAGTTTTCTTCAGGAAATTTTATATTACCAGTTTGTAATTGGCAACACGTGCAAAAATAAAAACCTTTTTTTTCCATTTAAAGCAAGAAAGCTGGAGTGAAGAGGCAATGTCACACTCTTGGGTGTTAGGATTTCACCACAGAGATCACAAAGGAATTCTTCCTCTAGAAATAGCTTCAGACCTTCAGCAAGACAAGCTGTATGTTTTCCTGCCCTGTTTACCTCTGACACATCAAGTATTAGCCATTGATGCAAGCAGGATCACGTCTTCAACAGGCCAGTTGCTTTACGTTATAGAGCAAGTCACATCTCCAGTGGAGAAGAGCCAAAAGAGCATTTAAAAATAACAAAAGCTAAGTAACTAGCACACAAACAAAAGCAAAAACAAGGGGAAAAAAAAAAAAAACAGAAAAAAAAAGCCTCAAAAACATCCCCAAAACATGAATCAAAAATCGGCTATAGAGGCCTGAAAAGTGACATTGTATTCCATAGGCTGTAAATATCACTGTAGTTCTGTTTCCAACAAGAGGAGAGGAAAGCAGCAATGCTGCAGCAAATTACTGGAACTTGAAATACTGGAAGGATAAGAAAAAACTAGCTCTGCAAAAGAGAAAGACTCAGGAAGGTAAAAAAGTAGCTCATAGATGAAGCCCTCTAAGGTAGAGAACTGTATCATCACTGCCTGGCTCCTAAAGCTCCAGAGTGCCAAGGAGAGGTCCCACTTAGGCTGGAAAGTAAAAAGCTGTAGAAGCTCCATTCGGTTGATATTTACATTTGGAAGACAAATTTATTTTGCCTGAGTTACAGCCTGTTTTCTTCTATTCTGAGTGGATATTAGTACAAGTAAAATATTTTCTCAAATTATTCTGAACAGTGAGCTTTACACATATTTCTTTTGTATAATCAAACAAATTTTCAACAGACACATGGTTTTCTTAAGTTACATGTGATAGAAATCTAAGTTTGATCCTGATTTCTGTAGTTCAAGATAATTCTGTGAAGCTTCCTTTAGAGCAATTTCTAAGCTTTGCAATTTTTTTCCCTTTTCTTTTAGAAGTCACTTCCTTGGGTTCACGTCAGATTATAAAAAAATATGCAACATGTTGGGTTTTTTTCAAATTCTTCTCTTTCCTTTCCTACAAAAATGGTTCAGCCTGTAGGTGTATATTTCAATAAGGTAAATCAAACACAATCTTAGTAGATATAGATAAAAAAAATTCAAAGCAATGGTAGTGTGTGATAAGCAGAAAAGAAGAAAATTATCATTCCTCTTAAGTAACAAACTTTGTTGGCTAGGCACTTCTATTAAAGTAGCCATTATATAACTAGCAACTTCTAAATTGGTCATTTCCAATAACTCCTACATTTTTAGCTTTTCCTCCAGTAGTAGTTGAGAGCCTTTCCTGAGGCCCTATCAGACTGCAAACACAGAGCAAAAAGGACAGTGTCTGCCCTACAGACCTTTCAGCCACAAGACAAGGAGTGGAGAGAAGCCAGGTAGTCAGGATGACAGGCACACCAGGAGCCTGACTGCTGTCACACTTCTAGAAAAACAAAGTATTAAGGATCCAGATAATGAACAAGGTGGTGAATGGCTTTGTGTGTCAGTGCAAGTACTCCCCAGGTTAATACAAGGAAGCAGATAGAATAAAATAGTAGCATGTCAACATGTGAGTGACAAAATCCTTGTGTCACCTCCTGTCTCAAACAGGACACAAGGCTGTGAAAGCACACACGCATAGGCTGGGAAAGGCCTCCAGCATCACTGACAGAGAAAATGAGCACTTGCTTCTGATGTGATAGAGAAAGGGAGGTTAGCTGAGAGCAGGCAAAATGTTCCAAGTCACAGGTTACGAAAAATATTTGGGCAGCAGATGTGAGTAGATGGAGATTAGAAAATATGTCATCTGCCAAGACCAGACAACAGAATATTGGGATGTGAAATGTGGTGACTTTCAGATTTGCACATGGCTAACAAGAGCTGCATGTTAGAGCTCTCATGTGAAAACAAAATCATGTAAGAAGGAAGAAGATGCTGGGATATAAAAGGTAATCAAAACTGAGATGAGATCAAGGTTATAGGCCAAAAAACAGTAAAGAGATGATACTCCCCACAGCTACTAGGAATGCTGTACCCAGCACTAATGGAGAGGAGATGAAGAGCTCTGCTTTAACCCCTTTGAAATGACAACCAATGGCAGGTGAAAATTAAACATTTCCTGCAGAATAACACCATTGTTAAAAAGGATACGAAGCAACAACCAACACTGTTATCAAGGTGTTAATCATTTCTTGCAAAAATACCTTTCAAAGCAGGAAGCTGTTATAGAGCCCACTGATACCTCAACCACAATCTGGACTATTACTGACAAAGGAGAGCAAGCTTCCTCTTGCAATCCATTTTACAGGGACCAGAGGTGTGCAAAGCAGTTCCTACCCACACCTGCGTTAACTTAGATACACTTCCTTCATGTTTTCCAAACACAATATCCCCAAGCTCTTCTCAAGCTGAAGAAAACAGGGTACAGCATCCTTATCATGCTTTCACGATAAGAGACTTGAGAGCACCGACTACTTCTGTGTGATATGAAGTTACTCTCAGGGATTGTTATCATTGCCTCCAAAACCACTGCCCCACTCTGATCCTCAGGAAAAGATGGCATTAATTCTGTGAATCCAAGCACACTTGAGAGGAGAACACTAGAAACATAATTTGTCAAACAAACAGTCATAAATACCTCCTCAAGACCAGGAGATGTGAGGCAGCTAGATAACAGATTTTAAGAGCTGAATAAATTAAACAAATGGCATCCCCACAGACAGTTTTTCTTACACTTTGGGCTTCATCTATACAAAACACTAAGCAAAACAAAAAATGGGAAAAGAGAGAAGGAGAAGAGGATACATTTCCTGTGATGCTTTTTGGTTCAGTAAAGCAAAGGTTAGCTTAATCTCCTTTCGGGAAATATGTGCAGATTACACCGTGTGTAACAATGGACTGGAAAGGGAGAGGGATAAGATGGAAAAATGATAGACAGGGGGGATTAATACATTCACAAGGGGAAGTGAGCAAGTGCCATTCTAGTCTTATCTATCTACAGTTCTGACTCCACATAATGCCTAATTCCCCTTTATGTGAGTTTAAAAGAAACCTTTTTTCACAAGCCATATGAAATCAAATGTTCCTGCAATATATATCAAAAGTGCTCCTAATGCCTAGTAAAAAAACATTAGGAGCTTGGGAATTAAACCTTAATTTTCAAACACAAAAAGAACAAATCATCATGCTTTAAAACCCACACAATTTTGTGCATCTCTAAACACACACCCACACTGTTCTGTACATACTAGAAATTCTCATTAAATTAAATCTGAGCCCATTTGTGGAGCTTGCAGTGGCACCAAAAACAAAGTGAAAGGTATTTTGGAAAGTTCATAAATAATTTAGGAACAACAGAATAAGCTGTGTTGCCAAAGTGCAATAATGTTAATTTTGAAACTGGAAGAAATATTTAAACCAGTATGTTCTTAGCTAACTACAGCAGAAGCTGCACTGTGGAAAACAGATTTGTAGGTGTTTCTATCTGTACCTAAGTGCAAGAAAGCATTCTAAAGACTTGAATATAGCCATTTGTCTTACCATCAGAGGTAATTAGACATACATTTGCTACAACACTTCTGTTACCTTCCCACACAAAGAGAAAGGATCCTTCTTTTTTCATCATTATTGAAAGACATTTTCAAAGGTAACTTTCACAGAGTGGGGCTAAAGCAGTGACTTTCACAATGTGCTCAATTCTTTGGAAACAATTTGAAAATCACAAGTGGGTTCTGAAAAAAACATTATTAAAATATTTCATCGGAATATGAATAGGAAGAAAGGCTCTGCATTTCAAATATTCCTTACACAGGGAGAGGTTTATGGTCAACCACAAGCAGCACATGAGAGCCTAGACCTTTATTTCCTCTATGTGTATATTTTTGCTACCAGTTATTGTTTCTTCCTTTTCACTTCATGAACGGCCCAGTATTTTTCCATTTCTTAGGAAATATTTGTCCCTTCTTAACAAAGACCTTTAATAACAAAAGTAATGCAATTTATTTGTTTAGCCAGGCTGAGCAAAAATCTTTGCAGTTACATTTGACCGTGGGACTGACCACTCTCTCTCACATACTCACAAACCCCACAACCTCCACCAACACAGAAGAAGAAAATTCACATCATCTTAATGCCAGGAAGCATGTGTGAATATTTACAGATTTTTATTTCAACTCAATTAATTTGTTAAGGCTACTGTGATTTTCGGTATTAGACCAGTTACCTGTATCTTCCAGGTTTTATTTGGTCTAATGTCTGGCAGGATATTATGTTGAAAAAAGATATTTAGGAGCCACTTAACAAATGGCAGAGAATTTAGATGCAAGATAAACAAATAATAGGACAACCGTAACGAAGATCAATAATTTTCCTAGCTGAAACTCATTTACTACTTTCAATTCACAGAAGTAAATAAATAAAAATTACTATTATCCCTGGCATTTAATACCTGTGAAAGAATAAACCTTGCTTTAGATTGAAAAGTGTAAGAAATAGATTAATTCTGTATTTTGAAAAAGAAGGTAGGCACTTCTTTGTTGCAATGAAATCTTTAAGAGTCCCAAAGTAGCTGAGAGTGCAGAAGACACTCAAGCTCCATGCCACTGAACTTTCCTGGACCAAGATGTAAGTCTTTGAGACTAAGCAGATCTACCTGAGAAAACTAAGAGCCTAAGGCATAAATCTCAGCAATTCAAGAAAAGAACTGACCAAAGACAATAGCAAGAGACCAGAGACTAAAATCTTAAACCCAATCTAAAAGTCAAAAAAAAGGGCAATTTTTATGTTCCCCAGCATTCCTAAACTGAACTGATTTTGAAGTATCTTTTTCCAGAGTGTGGGGAAGGGCTGTATTGTTTGGGGTTTTTATCTATAAAATACTGTAGAAAGTGTAACACTCAATTTAGACAGCAACACAAGGATGCATAGAATAGCTCCACAAAGAAAAGAAGTCCAATCCCATTGTTTGCAAGACAACAAAGGCAAACTAGTGATTTTTGGTCTGCTCTTGTGTACCAAATCAGCAGTTCCAAGCAGTTACAAGTACTCGTATTGACAAAATAGCAGGACTGCACAGGTGTAAGTGGAGGGCAATTACACAATGAAAAAATATCATTTAACCACAGCAACATCATCAAAGTTGCAGCACTGCTGGATTTAGAGTTCTCACAGGTATATGTAGGGCTGGTAGTTTAGGGAACACATATTGTTACCTGTCAATTGAGAATATTTTATATGAAGATCAATGAAATATGGAAATTAAAGGCTAAGCTGTCATAGGTACAAGTCCAATGCTCAGCCTTGGACTTTCATTCTCTGAATGCAGTACTGGCTGAAGGAAAGGCTTGCACACAGAGGTGCAAGAAGAAAAGAGAACAGAAGGTTCGCAACACAGAAATGATACTTGGGCTTTGACCAGATTCAAGAGGTTTAAAAGCAATTGTAATGTTTCTTCCTAGATGTCTTCAAAATATGTGGGAATATCAGAAATCAATGACCTCCCAGCAGCACTGGTGAACCAAGTTTGCCTTCCCCATACGTCTTCAAAAAAATATAGGCTATATTAAAACTGGTTTCTAATGAGAACAAACCTGAGAGCAAAAGCAGTGGAACATAAAACACTGTAAGATAACTTAAGCATCATCATTATAACAGTTTTTGTGATTCTTTATTACCTCTCCAAAGACTTTGGAAGAAGACAAAGCTTTCAGAAAGCAAATCGAAAACAATACCAAGGATAAATTAAATTTTGGATTTACTGCTAGGCATAACCATGAAGCATTAACAATGTACAAAATTACATTTAAAGTTATGAAGAACATGACCAATCTCCGGTGTTTTTTAAAGAAATTAGGCAATAATTTTATTCTAAGTGAATGTTCCAGAGGGTAAATGACTTCTGCAGCGCAATAAACGGTACAGCAAATTGAGGAGTATATTTTAAAAGTAGGAGCAATTTTCCTTCCATAACCTTCACTTGAAAGAACATTATTGCTATTTTATTAAATGGACTAAATGAAAAATAAATTAGAAGGCATTTTATGGGGTTTAAATACACTTAATATCACAGTAAGATATGTGGATTTAAATGGCAACTTTCTAAATTACACTGCAGTGGAAGCACAAAATATACAGAACAATTTAAAGAAATAATCAAGCATCCTGACAGGACAGTTACTATTGTTTCCTAGAGGACCCATGAATAATATCAAAGATCTATTCTATCTCTGTTTATGTAACTTATAATTCAAAATTTCACATCATATAAATTCAAGATTTTGGCAAGCTATTGCTCCCCAGCTAAAAAAATTGTGGCAAAATCAAATACCTTTAGGACATACAGCCTGCACAACCTATGTAGGGGGAAACTGCATTTTGCATGGCAATCTGATGCATTTCCCAACCAAGACAAAGTACACAGTACTGATATGCCAAAAAGATGCTGAGAAAGATTATTTTCTTAATACTAGGAGAGAGATTGAGTTCTCCGAAAAAATGAAAGGAGTTTTTGCTGTTACAAGATATTCTACAGCACAAAAATAAGCACAAAATAATTACTGAAACAGGTCTTATATTAAAACAGCAGAAAAAACAACTTGTGACTTTTTTTTTGCCAGGATTTAGTAGTGATATAAAAACTAAAGCCTTGTTTCATTGCAAGAAAATGCCTGTTATGTTTACCTAACTTATAGGTAATTTGAGTATTCGTGTTTCCATTGATTTAGTTTATTTTCATAATGTAGTTAATAACCTTATAATAAAATGGCAAAAAGTATGGGTCTCTCCACTAAGCCTAACCCAAAAAGGAAGTTGGTGCCTTATACAGAAAGAGAAAAAAAACATTGTGGAGAGGTGGGGGAAGCACTGCCACTGTACAGTATTGTTTTTCACCAGCCTGTACTGAGGCCCTGAGGATTTCCCGAGCTGTTCCATGCCTGTAAGCTGCCTCTGGAACAGCTGTGGAGGTTGATGGCAAAGCTAGGAGCCCTCAGGTGAAGAACTGTGTGGCCAGGCACAGTTTGCCTTTAGCATGTGTGAATAGGGAGTGCAGTGTCACGGTGTTTTACTTTCTCACATAACACTCACTGAATTTCTTTAAAAATGTACACTGAAATGTATTCTGCTCCTTTTTTATATGCTGGCAGTTTGAGACTCCCGCTTTGCTTCTGTTTATGAATTTTCTTGGCGGAAAGTTCTCATGTGATGTTTTGAGAAGTGGCATGAATGTGAATATTTATTACTCGAGTTACACACAGGGAAAAGGCATATGCAAAACTATGTTCAGAAATACTCACTGCTGATGAAAAGGCTTTAACTCTTGACTACTCTTAGGATTTTTCCTTGACAGTGCTATCAGTGTTTTGCTGTCTCCCATGAGGATATTGGCACAGTCCCAATTTTGCGGAAAGGTGCAGATCTTTACCCTTTTATACAGACTGAAGGCTACCCTTTTTCACATACAGAATGTTTTCTCAGTATTTGAGTACCAAAGAAAAATGTTCACAGCTATAAAAACAGATATTAAAACCAAAAAATAATCTAACAGTGCAATATACTTAGCATAACTTTAAGGAAAAAGCACGGGTCCACTGCTTTTTCCCCATTATTTTAAAATCACTGGCTAATGCATTCTCCAAAAAAGTGCAACACCTGCCAGAAGGCAGAGGAGGACCATGACAAAGAACTAATCCTGGAAAGGTTTCTGTAGACCTTTGCCACTTGGGTGTCATCACTCTTTGTCATCAGTAACAAAAAGTTGTCACACACAGGCTGAGCTCCAGGACTTGAAGAGTCCTCTGCTGCAAAGTCAAATAGTACCTTTGGAGAAAGGGACAAGAGCAGAAAGGGAGAAAATCTTTATTACCAGTTCTTGTAGGCTAAAAGCTCTGGAGATCTCATGATATTTAAAACAGGCTGACTGAATCTGACAGGAATCTTTTCACAGATCTACTCCAGTCCTTTTGAGCTAATTTGAGGCCCAGATGTTTCTGTGGTACAAAAATAAGTAACACCTAGAATAATTTTAAGACTTTCCCAGAATCCCAGTTCAGAAGAGTGCATTACCAGTAAGTTTCAAACCTCAGACTCACTCTTACATCTACACTGGGCTAACTAAACTGGTTTTCAATTTCACTAGTAGAGCTTTTATATTTTTCCCTGCAAACCAAAAATTACTCCAGATCTTTCAGAGTTCAGACACGATCTGTGCTTCGCAAATGTATCTTAAATATGGCTTCAAAACTGTCACAATACTTTCCAAGCTATGCATATAATTCATACATATGTCAGGAAGAAGATAAATTATCAAGCTTTCATTTGTAAAGTATAAACATAAGGCTTTTCAAATATGTGCATTTTTTAATTGCTATTTGCTTTTTAAAATTTCAAGGGAGAAGTTTAGGACTAAAACAGGAAGACTTGAATATAAATAGTTCTTTGCACATGAATGCAACAAGCTGTTCCCTGTCCTGCAGAATCTCTGTGGTCTGCTGTGCCAAGGGCAGCTTTCCCTATGCTGAGGCAGAGTTTACAGTGGCAGATGTCTCATCCTTGTTCTCCAAATTAATCTGGCATAGTGAGTAAAGGATGCAGTCTGAGAGCAGAAAAAAAAATAAACCAACTTTCTAAGGCAGTTTTGTAATACACAAGTTATTGTTGGCTTGTTTGGTTGGTTTGTTATTTGTGTTCCTTGCTCGTCTGTGCACTCTGCCTCTTTCTCCAATAAATCTCTCTTCAGGATTAAATCTTGTCTATGATTCATAACAGCTATTAGTTAAGAAATTATGGCCAAACTGAGTGGCACTTGCAGAAAGCTGATATAATTTATTTATTGACACCGATAAGTAATATTTTGAAACTGTACAGTGATCTTAAATCATGGTCTTATTTTGTTACGCTCAACTTTTTCATTTCCTCTCTTATCCTCACAGTTTTTAGTCCCAACTACTGCATTTTTCTTTGAAAAGTACTAAAAAAAAGGCAGATGGTCCAATCCTAGACAAAGGCATTTAAGCACAGCATGGATCATGACAGCCCATTTCTGACTGGGGACGTTTGGTACTATCATGAACACATGTACTGCTACCAACACAAAAGGGGAAAAAAAAAAAAAAGAAAAGAAGTCCCTCCCTCCCTTTCCCAAAAATAAAGGGAAAAACAGTGTTCCTCATGGCAACCAGCCAAAAAACACCAAAACCAAAAAAACTAACAAAAAAAAAAATCCTAAAGCCTTGCTCCTTCCAGATCAAAACGGTTACAGAAACCCTACAACCTGTAGAAGTGATGTGAATAGCACAGCTGCAGCATTTCTTCAAACACAGATGAATGCAGGCAAATAAATTGTACTTTTTTCACTATATCAGGTTCTCAAAGCCAAAAATGAACATGTATTCCCATTCTACATGGCAATAATTAAATATGCCACCACAACGATCCTTTCCCATTTGCTCTTTGAATAGAACTGAAGAAATGCCTTCTTGATAAAAATCTTCACCTCAGATTTATATCCATGAAAATGGCAAAATTAAGTATTAAAAGCTTCTCCAGAAACTAGGACACGGTCTATCAGGTATTTATCAAAATAAGTTATTTAGAGGCACAAATGCAGTAACAAATACGATTCTGTGCTAAAACAGTAGCAAGTGGGCTGAGTTGCATCAGAGGGGAAAGTCTGAATTTCCCTTGGAAAGAAAATTGCTAGGAATAAACAGCAACAAAGTTGTTACATAGAGAAGTCATTTGCTTTGTCATTCAATAGCTATCTATTTTGAAAACAAAACCCTATTAAAAGATCACTTATACTCCAGCTTGATTGATGATTTGTCACTTTTGCTACCCTTTTACTGAGCAGCAGACCAATAAATAAAGAGTGACTTTGAGTGACAGTAAACCCAGAATTTAAAGTAAATTAGAGGAAAATAATCTGTATAGATAAGAGCCAAAACAAACACCAAAGTCTGATTTTTTTTCTCCTCTTCTTCTGTAAAATTGGATGTAATTAAATTTTGTAATGACAGCTTTGAACTCAACCATCTGCCTTTTTTTTTCCCCCCTCATTTTTCTAACATTTCCATGTAAACTATGACACTCATGTTCCTAGGAGCGAAGCAAAGATTAGATTTACTGAGTGGTGACTCTCTCCAAAGGAACAGTGGCTGAAGATGGAGATTCACAGGTCAGGGCACCTACTTAGAGGAACCTGAGCAACTCTGCAATGGTGTAGGTCAAAAAAGGCACTTGGATGTGTACAGATAAGCAAATACTGAGTAGGCTTAGGAAGGTCCAAGTATCTTCCATCTGCCACTGAATCAAAGTGCCTTTGGATAGGTGGGTCCTACCTGGCTCTTCATAATTCAGAAAAATTGTTAAAGACTGAAGAAGATTCAAAAGGCAACGTCAAATGTGAGCCTAAAAACCAGGAAAGCATGGCATAAAAAGGAGCATCAATCTGTTTCACTGATCTAAAGGAACATGAAGGAGTGACTTGATTACAGCCTTTAAGAAATACATGAAGCAGAAAAATTTGATAATGGAAGAATCACAAATGAATGGCCAAAACCTGAAGTAAGATTAATACAGCCTGAAAATAAGGTTATTTTTAACACTGGAGGCAATGAACCACTGAAGCACCTTATCATGGGTTGACATCAGCTCTGCAGCATTAGAAACATGAACGTTATAGCTAGGCACTTTCCAAAAAAGCATAGATCATTAGTTAAGAAATAACTTCTTGAAGAAAGGTCCCTGGTTAGATGGAAATAATGACTTACAAACTCCAGGACTGAATCAAGAGAAATGATTGGTGGGTACAGGGGGGAAAACAACTGGAGTGAATGGGTCTTGATGAGTTTACAGTCCTGCACACTGAAACCTCAAAGCAGAATAGATGACAAGAAGGTAAGAAATTCTGTTTTCAGCAAGTAATATAAAAAAATTTGTTATAGCATCCACTTCTTAATAGTTTTATTTGAATGTATTTCAAATTTCAGTGACATCTCCTGAATGGTTTCTTTTCACAAAAAAAAAAGGTAGCTTAATTAAATTTTATGAACTCAAGAATTTGAATTGACAAAGAAGGCCAAAACCAACATGTGTTGTCAAGGCAACCTGGGCCAAGAATTATCTTTGATAGCTGTTAGACCTGACAGTTGATAATATTAGGCATCATTTGTACAGAATACTGATGCATCTCGCTGTAATTTTAATTTGTAATGAGAACCGAAAGCAATGCCTATAAGCAAAGATAAAATCTCATGTTTTAGAAATGTGATGTAATTTTTAGTTTGATTTTTACTTATGCCAATCAAGTAATACTCAATATAACCCCTGGATGTTGGTGTCAGATTCAACACAACACTGGTAAGGAAGTGTTATCTCTAAGGGCCCAGTTTAATTTTTAGCAGTTTAGAGTTTGATAAATGTTGGAAGTTAAGCAAAAATGGAATACCCTCCAGCAAACTCAGTCAGATAGTTTATCACAGCATTAATAACTCCATCTTTGTCATGTAATTAGAAAGTAAAATGCAGAAAGGCATTTGGAAAACATACCTTCATGAGCAACTCAGTTTCTAAAAGAAAGAAGAACTTAACACAATACAGAACAAGGAGGAAGGGTATTATTCTAATTTGTGGCAAGCACTCAAGTAAGCCAGAAATAAATTCAAAGGCACCTAACACACAGAAATTCAGACATTTCGGATGTACTTCCACAGTCTGGGAGACAAGATTTAACTCAGACCATTACAATTAGGGGTTGGGGTGAGCAGGGAAAGGAAATAAAAGGACAAAATTCGTGTTTAGGGCAGAATGCTTGCATCAGAATCACTAACTCTATTTTTCTTGCTGTGAGACCTATCAGTAGTACTGGGCAGCAAATGCTTCTGCATTCACTAATTGTTTACTACTAAACCATCTAACTAGAATAAGCACAAACCTGGAGCTAAAGAGTTGTCAGAGAACTGTTTTTTTCTCTCTCCCACTTTCCTCTTTACTTTAGAAGAAAAGAATGACTGACAAAGCAACTGATATCAATCTCTCTCTAGCACTCCACTGTTCCAGTTGGTTTGGAACATAAGAAAAGTCTTGCAGGAATTCAAGAACAGGTGAATAGAAGAATTCCCTATATTGCTAAACAGATTCATCTGTATCCAGATGTTCTTAAACTCCCCCAAACTACAGCTGCTTCTTAAGAGACTACAGATTAAAAGTAGTACCCTAGAGGTTTTCTACTGAAGTTTTTGCTACTTTATAGCTGTAATTACAGTTTTCACAGCTGATACTCAGACAAACCACTTGAAGTTTCCATACTACTTCATTAGAAAACGAAGTTTCACTGACTCCCCTTCTATTGCAAAGCAAAATCAGACCCTACCAAATGTCAGGGAGGTCTGCAAGACATCTGCTCCCAGAGATGAGTTGGATGGGGAAGAGGCATTCCTCCAGGATCACTGCATATTTTCTCCACACTTTTTACTTCTCACTCATGAAGTAAACCTCCCAATAAGAAAAATAACCAACCTTACAACCCAGTGGTGGATTTTGCCTTGGCTGGTTGCCAGTGCCCACCTAGGTGCTCTCTCACACCCCCTACTCAACAGGAAAGGGGGAGAAAATGTGATGGAAAAGCTTAGGGGTTGAGACAGACAGGGAGGTCACTTACCAGCTACCATCACAGGTAGAAAAGGCATGACTTGGGGAAGATTAATTTAATTTCTTACTAATAAAAACTAGACTAGAACGGCGAGAGGGAAAGACAAACCAAACCCAGAAGACACCAACATCCAATACACAATCTGAAGGCAAACACAAAAGAAAGGACAGTCTCTGCACATCAGATAAAGCCATAGGTCTGTGATTGTTTGGATGTGACACTTGGATAAGCACCAAGTTTCCCATCCCAGCTAAATGACAAAATCCAGAAGCTATTTGCATAATTGCAACAGATTTGGTCTTCAGCTTTTGTAAAATGGTTGCATATATCTGCACTGCAAACAATAAACAGCAAAATACAATTTCTCTCCTGAGAAAACTGGTGAGGAGACAAAGCCCTGGAAACAGGAGTCTCCTGAACCAGCAAAAAATCGGAAATGTTCTACCCTGTTTGTTGAGCATTTGGGGAACAGTGGTAACCAGCACTGGTGCAGTGAGTGGAAAGTTATGTCCATACAGCCAAAGGCTTGGAGTCTATTTCTACCTGAAGAAGTTCCATATACAGTTTTGGGAACAAACAAAAAAAATACATCAATGCGGACAACACCCTTACATACAGAGTACAGTGTGAAAAAAATGTATGGAAAACTAGACTGCATTACAGAACATAAATAAGATATGACCCTTTAGAGGAGAAAAAAATATATGAAAGTCAACTTGAAAGAGATGATTCATTTCTGTGAAGTAAACTGAACATCTAAAATTGATATATTTCTAATTAAAAGTCCAGAGGAATGAATCAATTATGTTTCTAGCCCAGCCATTAGTTCTTCTCTGTGCTTTTCTTATTGGATCTGATTGCCAGTGCTATCCATGTAAGGAGTTCATTACTCTGTTGTTTTAATAAAGTGGTGTGAAGATTAACTGCCCTTCCCATCCTAGTGAAGAAGATTAAAAGATCAAAATAAACCTGAAATTGAAAATTAAAAGCACGTTAACTTATAAAAGACTAACATACATGAAACTATGCTTTTCTTAAAGCCAGGCACCATCCTAGAATATCATTAATTAACTGAGCACAGCTATCTACAGTATCACTAACATTCCACTTCCACAACTGTGTTTTATGAAAATAAGAAAAAATTAAAACAGAACTGTCTATACAAGACCAAAGATCTATTTTGTACATTCATGTCTTTGGAATACCATGGGTCTGCTCAGCTCATAATTAGTACACCTGTATGTCTTAAGACCTCACTTTCAACTACAAAGTACATTTATGTGGATTTTCAAATTGATCCCTAATTTTTTCAACTGGATCCCAACTTAGAGCTGAATTTCTTATCATTCTTGCTTCATGTAACTATTAAGTACATTTACATATTTTTTTGCACAAGTTATGGTAAGTAGAGAGCAGTTGTTTGTACTTCATCAAATAGTTAGCTTTGCTGTCTTGGAAACTTATTGCAGAGAAAATGAGATGACAAAAAATATTAGAAATTAAGTATATATTAAAAAAGACCTTTTTTTTTTCTTTTCAGATTACATATGCAAGCATAAGTGCAATCAAAAACAAATCAGTTAACTACAGAGAAGCCCACAATTATGCCTGCAAAGCATAAGGAAATAGCTGTAGCAGAAAGGTGAGAGGACAAACCAAAGCTCTCATCTATTCTCTTCCTAACAACCTGCCACTGCTACAACTGCCAGCAAATAACCCCCTGGGACAGTCATATTGTTGTATTTAATAAATTCTCTAAACCATCTTTGCTTCTTTTAGCATTACTAAATTACATTTGAACATGTTTGAACCATTCAAATGTCAGCTCTGAAACCTCACAGTACACATAAAACTGCCAAGAAAAACTAGAGCCATACAAAAGAATAGCTCTGATACGAAGACGAAGGTAAGCAAAACACAGCAGAAGGAAGTGAGAATACTTTTTTCTTTCCATTTTTTATCAAGAAGACAGAGGGAAGGCATGTTCTTTAAAAATCATTCTTTGCTAGTCACACATGAATGAGTACCTGAGCATTATACAACAAACTGTTCTGCATTTTAAGAACTATGAGGAAAAAAAATTCATCGTATTGCTGTCTGAGATGGCCACTGAAAATACAGAGACTAGACAGGAATAAGGGAATCAAGGTAGGTATTTACTTGAAGGACCTTCAGAGGTACACCCTGGGCAGGCCAAAGGCTGCACCCAAGATGGACGAGTCACGAGTTGTTCACACTTTTATAAGTTTGGTTCATTTGCATATCAGGGTTAATTCTCCAGTTAAAGCTTCAGTTAATGATGTAATTTCCCCAAGCTTACCCCCCTTCTAAGATTTGGGTTTACACATTTTGGGCCTAGGACGGTCTGGGTGTCCTTGGAGAGCAGCCTGGAGAGGCTTTGTTATGTCTATCTTAGCATGAGAGAACAGCAATTAACAGGCTACAAGAAACTTCAGAGTTACACACTAGGCAATACAGGATCTGAAAAACATGAAAGTTAAAACCTAAGGCATCAGTATACCTAGCTCAAGCCTCCACTGCCTCCAACAGTGACCATGAATTACATTTACTTGTCTTTCCAGCAAGTAGAATAGAACAAGTCATATTTCATATTATTTTACAGTGTATAATAATGTGTGTAGAGGAAAAAAAGGGGAAAAATTATTTCTCTCAGTCTTTTATCCCTCAACTAAAATTTTAATTTTGTACTTGTTCTCATAAAATGTATTTTTCTTACCTGGAATGACGCAATCATTGCTAATGTATAGTCTTGCTTTTCTACTTGCTCATATAACAAGTGGCTATAATAAATAGCCAAAACCATGCATAGTACCAAGCCTGAGATTTAGAAGACCATCTATCATAATGCTAAACACATTTCCACTTTATTGATATTTTCTCTTTTGCATCCAGTGAACTATCCTTTTCACTGCAACTCTGATTATCCTTTTTATTCCTTGGAGTGTTTTAAGTAAAAGCAGTAAGGCCAAGTCCAGTTCTAATGAAATGAGGGAAAGCTTTGCCATCAACCTTAATATAATCATGAAACGGCTGTTAGTGAATAAAAGCTGTGTACCTTTTTATCCTCTGTATATTATTCAGGCTTCATAGCATGTGCAGCATTTCTAGACTTCTGCTGATTTCCTAATGCATTTATATTTTTCTGCAAACCTGTAGTGTCTTGCTGTAATGACCACCATCTGGTTTACTTTTAATTTGTCTTTTACTGCATAAGGCACATGTGCATTGTGTAAGGTATGTTATAACAGAGCACACTGGGGATGCACAATAGGGGGAAATTTGTTACTGCTTTGTCCTGCTTCTGCACTTTGGGTCATGATGAGGTTTCTGGGGAGGGCAAGGATTTCCTTAGGGCTGAGATGCAAGAAGAGTGAAGAGAGAGAAGGAAGAAGGAGGACTGGGAAGGGAAGCTTGCAGAAAGGACATGAATCTGGACAGCAGAAATGGCTGAGAGAAGTGAGAGGCAGTGGGGCCTTGGAGGCGATGGATAAAAGCCTTTCTCTGGAGGAGAACACAAACATTGTTCTCTAACCACAGAACCACTGGGCAGAAAACTAAGCCTGAAGGAAAGGCTGGGGTTGCACCAGAGAAGGAATGGAGAGACTGCAAGTGGAGAGAAGTCAGGCAGAGTAAACTTTGCAAACTTTTAATATCAGTTTCAGTTTACATGGGTATTTTGAGCAGGTTTTTTTCCTGCTTCACAATATTAATTGCTATAATTTACACTCGAGTCTGGCTTTTGAATGTAAAGCTATTTTTGTCTTCTGGGAGCACTTGCTCCAGAGGAGAGTTTAGGAAAATCCACGTAGAAGATATAGATGACTCAGTCTCATCACACCTACAGAATGCCGAATATCTGTAAGACTTTTCTATCACAAAATATGAACCCATGAGCTCTCATCTGAAGAGAAGCTTTATTACCCACAGACAAACTTGCACTACAGCTTGCACCCTGTCTTCCATAGATACCACAACTCTGTCAGGAAGCCACCTAAAATCACAACTCTTGCATGTAGAAATTGCAGCCACGCTTGTAAAATGTATTATGTATGATCACTGGAGAGCTAGTTCTCTAAAAAGAGGTACAGTAAGTTTTAATTTCTAGGACACTTCCCCTATTCTGCTCAGTTCAAGTCTCCTTGATGACTTATTGTTATTAAGTAGAGCTCCCTGGATCTTTCCTGCAGGCAATGCTTGATCTCTCTCATAATTCCAGCAGTAGTAGCAGCTTATTTTGCATAATTAAAAAACCATTCTAGTTTATCAAGCACTTGGATGAAATTTGCGTTTATAAAGAGGTGTTCTCTAGAACTTTATCTGCGCTTCAAGAAATTCAGTCTGAAATATCATCCTCCTCATATTTGGTAAATATTCTTTGCTATTTGGTAAATACATTGGTACATAAAATATACCAAATAATTCTTTGGTAAGTACAGTTGATTTTCCTCTGCTAAATAATGGAAGGGTTCTTCAATAAAAGGAGAGGATATGCATAAACAAATGCAGAACTACTTTAGACGTGATCTATTTTATAATTTCTCTGAAAGATTAATTACTGCCTCATTTAGATGCTGGCCACATCCATCCATTTTCCAGTCAGATCCCCAGCAGTTTTTGAAGGAAACCTTGGCCTTTTACCTTTGCCTGCCTTCCAGAAGGGAAACTGAAATTATGCTTCAGAGTTCCCAGTCCAGAGACCCACTGCCCACCTTATCCCCTTTCAGTCAATCTGCTAAGCAGAAAATACCTGCTGGAAAAGGAATAAAATCCAAGCACCAGTCTGTGAAAAGACTAAGCAGGGCAGACATCTCGGTAGTAGCAAATGGTCGCTATATGGATATAATTGAAAGTGAAGCCGAAGAAAACCATTACAAGGATGGACAGATTTATTTCCTGAAAGCTCTGTACAGAGATGCCGAGATGGGGCTGCTCCCCTACAGTTTCTGCCAACTAAATACTCCCCAACTGGTAATGTCACTTGCATGTACAGCTTTTTCAGAAGGAACTGATGAAAACCCTTATAATTCAAATATTAATCTAATCAAAAATTCCATTAACAAAGGATGTTGGAGTGGTGGTGTATTACAGATTAATCAGAATTCATTACAATTCTCTCCTGTGGTGCTAATGATTCATTGGTCTTTCAGTAGAAAACTAAGGATTATCTCTAGCATCTTATAGGGGTTGTCTAAGAAAAAATTTATTAGTTCTTGTTCATTCTGCAAAATGCTGGCAAAAAGTACTCTATCTTAGAAGGGAAATACCATACTGAAAAATTAGCATGTTTATAGCACTTATCAGTGTGGCCACATGCACACAGAAATGCAGGTATTTTAATCACTGACCTCTCTCAAAACTTAAGAAATCTTTCAATACCCCCAGTAATCTCACAAAAACCATAATCATACCAGAAATCAGCAGAAAGAAATGGAGCAATAGGAAAGCAGATATGTGCAAGTTCAGTTTTCCCAGTGTTCAGTTAAATAGTGGAGGGAAGAAACACTGAGCATATGTTTTGCACATGGGGGGGCTTGGGGAGGGAGATGTTAAATTCTTTTTCTCTGAGGCAATGCACATTTGATTGCAGTGGCATGCTTTTAATAGTTGGAGGCATTTAACGTGAGTTGCAACCCACACAACTTTCTGCCATCTAATTTACAGTTCTTCAAGGCACAAGTTCTTTGCACAAGAGCAGGCAAGAGATGCCCTACAGAATGCCATGATTTTGTCATTGTGTTTTACTTTTCTGCTTCAGAAAGTGTCAACTACGCAATAAAACTAGATATTTTTTGGCTGATTATACAGGCTGTGGTACATACAGGTACTGCTCCAGAGTAGTGGTGACAGTGACATGAATAAAGGTAATTTGATCTTCCCTGAAACGCGTTACAGCAAAAATAGGATGATAACATGAATCAACATTATATTCCATTTTCAACAACAAGAATATAGACAATTCTGTTTTTTACCTTTCCTGTTTTCTTCTCCATCAACAAATATTTACACTTTTAAATGCTACCTTCTGGTACATGCAGAGACAGTAAATAAATAGTATCAGACAAGAAAATGCAGCTTCTGCAGGCTTTACTCAGGACCAGTACAAAATACAGGCAAGCACCTAAATTACTGATGTATAGAAGACATGACAGGACACCTGTTCTTATCTTCCATGGACACACATCTGCCAGTTGCATGGAACAACACAGAAACTACGGTTTTATAGGGCATAGTCTGCAGCTACTACATCAAAGTTGAGGCAGTGCTGAAAATGTCACAGAATGAGAAAAGGCCAGATTTTCCATTCAGCTGATACGCAACACGCAGCATGTCCTGTCACATGCAATTCTTTCTTGCTCTCACAAACACAATTCTTATTGTGACATCAATTAACATAGATGCTGAGGAATGAGGGGATTTATAAATGCTAACAAGGTCTAGAAGCAGAACAGACTAGGATGGTCTGCTGCGTCTTTCCCAACCCTGAATTCTCCAAATTTTTGAACCATTTCAATGTACTCCAACTTTTATGTAATAAGAGAAGAAAACAAAGAACATGCGATGTCTTAAGTAAACTGAATTTAACCTTAAGCAAAGAAGCAGCTGAAAATAACCTACATCAATCTTACATTTAAGAGACAGAACCATACCCAATTAATTTTAATTAAGTTATTCCATTAGCACTGATTTTCTTTGACACTGCAGAGCATGACCTCCTCCATGCTATGGGTTAGCAGCAAGGCTGAGCTTCCATCATAACAAACTACCTCACTTAAACTTCATTACCTTGTTGCACTAATGGAGTGGAAAGGATAAAGAGAGCATCTTGCGCATCTTTTGCCAATATCTCTGCCATCAGAGAGGTATTCTGCTAGTTCACAAGCTCACATGTGCACTAGAAAGATGCTGTTGTCTGCTAATATAACTTCCGCATAAACTTCTATGCTCTGCGTAACTTATTTCTACCATAATATGGCAACAGGACGCACAAATTAGCAGGTAATTTTTTGTTCTTGCTTTTCTAGCTGAAAATAGCTGCTCTATTCTAACCCACACAAGTCAATTCCTATTCCCCTGCTATCCCATGTTCCTCTCCTTCCCCCTCCAAACCTCTTCCCACCCTCGTCTGCAATTAATATTTTAAAACATTATGAAGACAGAATTTAAAAGAATACAAATATACTCCCCTTCCATTGTCATCATGCAACACATTCCCAGAGCAGGAGACAGTAGCCTTCACATTGTGCCCCTCAGGCAAATGAAACATTTGTTTGCAGGAGAAAAAGCACATTTCTACCTCAAATTTCTGTGTCCAATTTATTGAGAAGACAGCCAAAATGTGTTTAGAGGACAGACATTTCCCTCCTTTTTCTTTCAAATAGATTTACCCAGAGCAGTGGCAGCTAATCCAGGAACTAAAAAGGCCCATAGATTTTAATAAGATCTCATGGATGAAGACAGCATTTCCTGAAGCCTAGTAACCAATGTTACATTTTATAGCTCAATCTAAAGGTAGCTGAAGTCTATCATGAGACATTGCTTCAGACCACTGTGGACGTACACAGGTAATTTCATTTGATCATTTGAATACTGGGCTTTAAATAGCAAAGAATGCAATTTTGAAGTTACTGCATTCTCAAAAACAATATCCAACAGGTAAATTATAGGCAGAACTTAATATTAAATCCCTAGAGGCTCTTTAAAACCATTTCTCCTAAGAAATGAGCCAAAACCTCTTGAATTATCAGAGGTGTCAAATTTGCTTTCGGTAGAAATCTTCCACAGATCATTTCATTAAATCATTTGATCACTGGCTATTAAATAAAAAAGGAAATAATTTTGCAGAGGAGCAGAGATGGAAAAATAGCTGTAATTAAGTATAGCAATTTGAAGTTGCACTCTTCACACACCATTACTGTCATTGGAAACCTACTAATATGCTAGCAAAGTCACATGCCAGAACCTGTGAATAAGGAAAAGAGGATACAGAGTTTGTCTGAAGAAGTTCAGCAAAGTTCATTTATGCCCACAACTATCTGAATTGCTTTGCTTAGCTTCATATGTGGGAATACTGAAAACAAAAATGCTCATCTAGGGGTACCAGTGGCCACTTCTCTGTATTTCTCCATCACTGTTTAGTCTGGGATTATTGCATAAAGCATGAAAAGAACTTTAGGATTTTGATTCATCTTCTGCTTGAGAAAAATAGTGTTCTACCCTTCTCCCACAGAACTTGATGTATTTTCAAATAATTCCTATTATTTGTACATATATTAACAAATTGAAATGGAATTCATACATTTGTGGCATGACCTTGTTTTCCATTATACAACTCTAGGTCTCAGAGGGCAGTGACAAAGCACCAATATGCATGCTACATTTTCATAATAAAAACTCGAGAGAGATGAGGAAAAGAAAAGACAATTCAGCTGTGTGCAAAAAGGGAAAAGAAAGGTGGCTGTCATGCAGAGAAAGGGAGATTACAAATTTGCTAAAATGAATAATTTACAACTACACAAAAATGCATTAAACTAAGATTTTCCTTGAGCAAATCTTAAAAATCATACAAAAGCTACATTTTTAAAGTCTTTAACAACAGTATTTTGCCAGACTGCATGAGGCTACTGGTCTATCAAACGAGTAAGCCAGTGACTGAGGCTTTAGGAAGCTCTACTGGGAAGCATCTCCCCAGTTGCTTTGGACAACTGTTGTTTTCTTCTAGTCTTTATTATGCACCCTAAGAGACAGGTCCTGTTTATTTTTTCTTTGTATGTGGAACTGCAAATTTTACTGAATATAAAAAGAAGTCCTTGTATTACAGGCTGGTTTTGTTCTGCCTATGTCCATTGCTGCAAAGCACAGGAGAAGAAGGGAGATTCTACTAAAGGGATGATGATAATTTCTGTCTTCAACAAACTTTTAATAGATAATTGAAAATAAAGCACAAGCTCTGTAACACATCCCGTTGTACACCACCATACTGTTATAGAAAAAGTCTTCACACATGTTGAGGCTATTAATTTTTTCAAGTATAAAGACTGAAAGTTCAAGGCTGTTTTAAGAATAATCAGTGCTGCAGACATTCCCTATGCACATGTAAGGAAAACCTCTTAACTTTCTCTACCAAGAAGCAGGAAACCAATACAGACTAAATGTACGTGATTCCCTGTGTCAGAAATATTTCGTAGGGCTGCGGTCACATCCAGAGCTTAGTAACTCTCAGCATAATATGGAGATTTTCTGAAATTATTTTTTTTAAAGCTAAGAAAGAGCTAATGAAAATGACTTTTCTATAAGCTTAGACTTCCCTGCCAAAAGAAAGGCCTCTGCTGAGCACCCTAACCACAGAGTGCTGGAGCTGTGACTCCTGAAACTGCTCAGAGCATAAAGTTTCACAAGAGAGCTGACACAACAAGCTGCTCTTTATGAAAACAGTTATCAAAGCCCAGTTTCCCAGTCTCCTACTCCCAGTCTTTCCACTGAGCAGGAGACTTGCTTCTTTTTGGCTGGGTCTGTTTTCTCCTAAATTAGTGAACTCAACTGGTTTGCCAAGAGAATAAGTGACCAATGGAGATCATTCAGGGGGAGACAAAGCAAGCCAGGTGTGGACAGAGGGAAGGAGGAAGTTGAAATTTTCTTGCACATTAAGCATCATCATTTCAGTCCCAGCACATCCAGGCCTGACTGAGATAACCAAAAAATCACTTTCACAGTTAATAACAACCTCAAATACACCTGAGGCATGAAGACTACAACACCTTCTTATTTATTACCTGGCAGTTCCTGCATTTATCTAGACTTGCACAAAGGTACTGCCACCGAGTTTAAGGGTATTTTACATCCTCTCTTCACAATTTTAATGACTATTAAAAGCATGTAAGACAATGTTCTGGTCCATTCTGGAAGAGAACATTAAATATAACTTTTTAAGAAATCAATCAATAGATTTTATGACAAAGCTGCAAAGCTTTAATGCTAGAAATGTGGAACTCAGAGATTCTGACCTAGGTGACTTTGCTGATAATCAAGCTATCATTTATTCCTTCTTAGATACTGGAAGAAGACAAAATCCCAACAATCTATATAAGCATTGTGCTCAGGTTAAGACAGTTTAAAATTCTTACCTACAGGTCAATAAACAATCACCATGATTAAAGAACCCATGTTGAATCTTGGCAAAACTTTTTCTATGAGGAGTTTACTCATCTGCTTAAGGATGCAACTTCCATCAGCAAAAGGCCTGGGAAAATGCCATTAGAGCATCAGATTGCAACACAGATTCAATTTCACAGCTGCTGGCCTAAGGCATAGGGTTGTAATGCTATCTTTGTAATTTTTTAACATTTTTCATGTTTTAAAGACTTCCTGGTCTGTGCTGCAATCACACCTCTGCAAGATAATGCACACACCTGGATAGTCTAGTGAATCACTCCCCTTAGTCCTGGTCTGCTTGACATCCATCAGAGAAAAAGAGGACATATGTGCAATGCTCTGGCCTTATTTAGTTATGTCTCACTTTTAGTTCATAGTTTCTATTTAGTTTGCTGAGACAGACAGATGACAAGCCAAAGAGATGGATATTTTAGTGTCTCTCACCATGGCATCTAATCATAGATCTAAATAGTGTTTGGGGCAGAAAAATGAAATTAAGGTTGTGATGTGAGAAGGATGAGATTGAAACTTCCTGACCTCTGATCCTTTAAGCTGAAGAGCGATGTGTCCTCTAAACTTTAAGCCAAGGAATATAAAAGGAAAAAATGTGTCCTGCCACCTCGGTCTAATCATGCATAGTTAGGTGTTCCTAGCCATCAGCACTTTAGCATACTTGACTAGTGATGTATGAAGTAGGCCACCCCTGGAAATTGGTTTTCTTGCCCTGTGTCCGGGACCAGTGTAACCACAGGCCATAAATACTTATGCTGTTCAATATCCTCTTACTTGTATTTTTTTAGAATGATTTATTCACATAACCAGGTTAAAACTGCAGCAGTAATTCAGATTGGGGATTGAAAAGCTGTCTGGCTTCAAGGCACTTGGGAGTTATTACCCATTTAGACTACAGGCAGAACAAGCCCTGTAGCCTGATTTGCTGACATTTGTCCAAAAAGGTTTCAGCACTGCTGTGTTAATCGACTGGCCTTGATCTGGGAAGGGGACAGAGCACAGATTTACTCCCCTATTTCACTGTAATCTCAATTCTTGCTTCCATCCTCTTTTGGACCACTTAAAATCTATCACCAGAAATAATTATTGATACTGAAATGAAACGCTCCCATTGATCCTGTTACCCAAAATGTTCCAAGAATTGTGGTTCACAGAAATAAGCCATGAACTACAAAGTACAGTAAAACAAAGTTTCTAAGATAACAATCCTGTTTTCAGACTGCAAGCTATTGGCCTCAAGTTGACTATAGAAAAAAAAAAAAAGACATTGCAAGGAAAAGGAGATGCCTGCTTCAAGCTTTCCTAAAGACAGTCCATACTCATTTTCAGGCACATCACATCTAGAATGCAATTGCTCTGAAATTTTTATAATTTTCACACTATATTCCAAAAAGTGACTTGCCTGTCTTCCTGACAGAATCCTGTCACCACAGAGCCAATTTTGAAAGTAGAATTACTCTCAAAATTCATGGCAACATATCAGTATTATATACCCCTATTTCACCTACTAGACTGAGAGCTCTCCATGAGGCCACCTAAAAAGTGAATAAAAATATATCTTCTTTTCTAAACAAAGACAATTTTGATTCCTCATACCTGCAAAATAATATTACTAGCTGTGCTGGGACAAAAGTCCCAGGAATGGCATATTTAAGGGAGCTGGAACAAAGGACATTCAGATTGATTATCCAGCACTAGTTGCTTTCATTGCTGCTTTAAAATTGGATGAACAACAGCCTGTCCCTTTCCTGCCAGTGATAACACAGTAGCAACCCAGATGTAGTCAAATTATTTTATAAATATGGGCCCTATTAGTTGTCTATGGTTCTTGTTCTCAACTCAACATGGGTATTATATGTGATTAAACACTTTGCTAAGCAACCTGTTAATGCAAGTGTGAAAAAATGTAAAAACAGTGAAAAAGGTTAATTTATCTAGGAGCAAAAGCTAACCTGACACAGAGAAGTATGCCAAGAGACCCTTTACACCCACTTGCCTGGATGCTGGGATAGGCACCTGGACAAGCACTTTCTCTCTATCATTTCTCCTTGCGTCACCACTTTCATATTGCTGACAGATGCAAACAGCATTTGCCCAAAGAGCAGATAATTTTTCAACACCATGCACACCATAGTCTAGACAAAGTTGTTCAAAACTGGAAAGAATGGGGGCATAATCCACTTTATTTTGTAGAAATATTACTGCTACCTCAGTTTACTTCCCTGATACTGAGCTGGCTAACTGTACAAATTGCAACAGAACGGGGAAAAGATGATCCCATCAGAAAATGTTTTCTGAAATATCCTGTTTAATAGACATAAGATAGGATATTTCTGTCAATCTCTAAATCTGGTGACTGACATCTCCTTCATTGTTGGCACAACTTACAGAAAGGCATCTGGGAGTATTTTTTCTTCCTCCTTGTAGCTTGCTTAATTTACGTAGCATCATATCTTGAGCCATAATTGCAAAGCTTATCTGCAAGTATGCCACCACTACCCTCTGCTTGAAGTGCAGGTCTGTAGGTTTTTTCAAAGGTTACATTTCTCTCCCTTCATTCTGAATGTATCTGATCAAATAAGCTATTTTAAGTCTCTTTAATCAGATATTGGTCAAAGGTCTTTAATGCTGGAATGCAGGAACTAGGAAGCTGAACCTCTGGGATCTGCCTACAATGGAACAGCTAGCTTTAAAATAATAAATTCAAATAACTATGATGGGACAGCACTCAGTGAGCAATATTAACCAGTACCGGGCAGTTCTCAGAGGTTTCGTTGATCTTCATCCTCAAAATTTTTGGTATCAGTATGCTCTTTGCATAGTGAGTAACAGACTTCCACTTGGTGGAAAGAAGGGGAAAAACAAATGCAACAACTCCAGTCTCCTGAGGGATGCAAGATCCAGAGGGACGGGACATAAAGCATGTTGTGGTGCCAGGGCAGCGGGACAAATCCCTGCACTCTGGAAAGGGCATGTGCAAGTGCACAAAACTGCAATCTGGGCACAGCACTAAGAGAAACACTGAGTGGGACCACAGCTCAACAAGTTTTGTCCAAAAACCTGGGTAAACTTCTCAATACCTACAAATGCAAAGACATCAGCGTGCAGTTGACTGCCTTCTCCTCGTGCCAGAGACAGCAAATACAAACATTATTTACAAATATCCTGTGAACATTCAGGTTTTTGTACTAGACCTAATAGGGCTTCAACTTCAACTCATGTTGTGAGGAGCAGTTGGGCTGGGCGGTGTGAAAGTAGAAAGTCTGTGTATGTGGAGATAAACAAAATATTAAACACTGCAGTAAAACACAAACGTTTCCAATGATTTAGAAAGTGTTTTCAATCAGTGGAATCTAGAATCAATTTTAGAAAGGAAACAAAACAAAACAAAAAATACAACCACGTACCCCATTCCCAATCTCACCAACTGGAAAAGAAGGCTTGAACTGCTTTCCACACAGATGATTGTGATTGCCAAGTTTGCTTTTGCAGGAAAATCAAAAGTACTGTAGGATTTCCGAGTGTTCAGCACCAGAATGTCTAAAGAGCCCTAAACTAACACTGATCATTTCTGTCTGCAGCCAAATTCAAAATTTCTTAGTTTCTCTCTACCTTCAAGCTGTACCTTTTTGTTCTTGACAGTTTTATGCATGTGCAGAGTATCTTGCACCTTTGAACCAGAATGGTCATTATACAAACAACAAGTCCATTATGAACAAAGGTATTTTGCTGCAGGGTGCTGGGAGGGAAAAGGCACCTAGAAATTTACCCTTCAGTAAGAGATGCACTATACATACAGCTGCAGGAGCTGGGAACTAAACAAAAAGAAAACAAAATGGTCAGTACCCACTGTCTCCTGATCTGAAAATCTGGAACTAAGATTTCCATCCATTGTATACTTCACAGGGATATAAATGTGTTTTATTTACATATATATGTATAGGATATATATCTGTTATGTGTTAAGACTAATAAATTACATAGAAAATAAACCCCTTGCATTTCAGCTGGTCCCCAGAGTTCAGAGGGCTTTTCAGCTCTCTAAGTCTGGTGACATTAAATAGGAGCTTCCATAGGCACAGATTCATAAATAGGAAAGTTTTTAGTTTCAGCACTAGAATTCTGATCAAATTCAATAAGAACTTGTGTGGTCACAGAACCACAAATACTGAGATTAACCAATCCAACCTTATAGGTTCAGTCACGTTTAGTAAGAACTTTGAGATCACAGACTGACTAATAGTGCAATTTATTGAAGCAACAGAAAAAGAGTTTTGGAATTGCCATTGATAAATGCATTAGCTGTGATAGAGCTCTAACAATAACAATACAACTGTGTTAACACAGGTAATAATGGCAATCCCTTGAAGAAGCTTACAAAGAAGGCATCCCTGTTTAGGAGGAGGGAAAGGAGAGTATCCTGTAAATTGTGTCTGAGGTCTTTTGGGTCTTCCTCCTAACGAGCTGAAATTTCTACCCTTCTTATATACAGCCCATCTTATTCTTCCCCTCCTATGTTATGTACAGCAAGATCTAAGCAGAGAGTTGAGTAATGCAGTCATATGCGTGGTACCATGTACTTCATTAAGCTTATTAGCACATACAGGATTTACTTCTAATATAAATGACACTGAATCAGGCAAAAGTTAATTTTTTTGGCCATGGTTGCCTTCAAGGTTCCAATCATATGACTTTGTTCTGTTCTATGCTGTTCATCAAAGCCAAACCAAGGCCATCCTATCCCCACAGGACCTCATCCTTCAGCCAACTTGTCTTTGCTTGACATCAGCTGTGCAGATCTCCATCTGCAAAGATAACACAGAGGGTACACAGGGTAGACCACAGATAGGAAGCCTTAGACCTTGCCTGTCTCTTTGGTCATCATCCTGCAGCTATTACAGCAGCCTCTAATTGCTTCTTACATCTCTTTAGTGGCAAACATATTCAAATAATACCCTAATACACAGCATAGGTAAATAAGTGACTTTACTTGCTCATTTGATAGCAAAAGGTCTTTGTTCCTTTGCTGGTTGCAAAGCAAACCAATCCAAAGTCTTTGTGCAGATTGCCAAACAGGACAGGTAACGAGAATCTACGAGACACACAGGAGACAAAGATAGTGCTTTTACCTTGCTGGCTCTCACACCAGATTGGTTTTTTTCCTCTTAAAGAAACAGATTTTTTTTTTAGTGAGAAAGAAGGAAGCAAAATCACCATTTAACTAGATTTAATGAGCCTTTTCTTTTCCCATTCAGTTATTTCATTCACTGTGATAACTTAGTTAGAAATACATCGTATAGTCTACAAAGTATTTTGTGTTGTTCTAAACTTTTTTTTTTATATCTAATACCTTTCTTATTTTCCCAGCCTAAGCAACATAGTTAACAGAAATTATAACAAAAGTAAGGGATATGGACACCACAGAAGAAAAAAAGGAAAGAAACTGCAATTCTCCACTTTTTTATACAGTACATAAAATATAGCTTCTTGATCTGTCAGTATATCACATTAAAAATGTTCTTTTCAATATAGAGTATGTATAATTTATGCAAACCTGTCTCATAATAAGCTATGCCATTGATTTTCAAAGGCCTAACTCTCATTCCAATATGATCATAGAATATTAACAGAAATTAGAAATCTAAATGCCTTACTGGACTGAGATTTTATCATTAAGCTCAGGAAATATGTATTTGTTATTGTGCAATAGATATGTTCTACATTACAACAAAAGCATCTGAATCGTGATGCAGGTTTTACTTTTCTTAGTGTGGCTGAAAACTGTAAAGGATTTTTCTGTTTGAAATAAAACAATATTTTTTCTTTATAATTAATATTTCTTAAAGAAAATGTGAAAGAAACAAATAATGACAAGCAAAGGTAATGTAAATATTCTTAACATTTTAAAGTACCTTCTTGAAAATTTCACTTTTCTCATTACATCCCAAAGGGGAGAGATTAATTGACAGTAGTATTACTGCAGTAAATTCAGGAACAAATTACATGGCCTTGGTTCAAAACTAAGAGAAATTCACTGACTAATATATCCCATACAGTATAGTTATACTCTGAAAAGACAGAATCTTTTTATCTCAGGCCTCTCTTATCTATGGTACAGGGTTGCGTCTATCTCTGTCAAACAGGGTTCATTCCTATTGTCATTTTTATATATCAATTCTATTTTGCTTTTGCCTAACTGCACTCAAAAAGTTTATGGAATGTATTACCAAAGATAAACTGCATTTGCTGAATTATTTTGACTTAGCCATGGGGCTCAGCGTGCTCATCCTGTCTCTCATGTCCCATCAGTGTTCATAACAATATCATTGTTTTCCTTTTGGAAGTCAGAGACAGAAATGACTTCAGATAAAAATTAAATCCTACGTGGTAGATACAGCAGATATTTTCCCACTGGATGTGCTTCTCGTCTTTGATATTTCCACCTTGGCTGAACAGAGGATGATTTTCTCTCAATTATCACCTGTGTATGGTCTTTCACAAATTGTGCCAACTGGATTGAAAAATTCTGTTCTTTTAATCTGGTAATGTTCTCCATCCAGCTTTTGCAAATAATTGAACTTTGAAAGGCAAATCATTGATTTCTTTTTAATGTGGCCTGCCCCAGCAATCTCACATAAATACTTCTAATGTTCCCCTTGTTTTATTATGTGGAGATACATGTAGGTAATGCAGGTCAGTGCACAATCATAGACATACATATGGCATCCTAAAGATTTTTGGTTGGAATTTGAGTTAAACAGCACAGCCATACAAATCAGAATTTCCAAACTTGCATACTGCTCAAATGAACAAAATCTCTTATCTTTGAATATGGCCATCTCTAGCTGGGATGCAGACAATGCTGCTATTTATTGTATACTTCGTTAGAATTTGTAAAATGAAAAAATTCCCACAACGGTATGAAAGGTTTCTATGAAATGATGGTAAATTTTTATTTTTAAATCAAAAAAATATTTTGATAAACTGATGAAAAGGACCATGGACCAACAGCAACTGTTTCACTGGTTTATGGGAAAAAGAGGAAAATACTTAATAAACCCCAACAAAGCAAACTTATACCATTCTTCCAAGAAAGGAACGTGATCAAATGAGAAGCCAACATTTGAAATAACATTGAATTTTCTCCTAAGTTTAACCTGTAGTTAGTCCAGATTCAAACACACATTGAAAGAAAAAGGGCAATTCTTCTACAGTCTATTGATTGATTAGTTCACTGTATAAATCAAGAGGAAAATAAACTCCTGAGTATTAACCTCACCATATCCAGCAATTACCCACAGTTTGCAAAACCTAAGAAACTATTTCTGCTGACACTATTTTACTTTCTCTGTCTCAAGAAAATTACATTTTAGTGACTTGTCCAAGGTCACACAAGGAATAGAGGTGGACTGCTTCCTCCCTGTTTCGCCTCTCTCAAGTTAAATGGGCAAAGCAAAATAGAAAATAGTCCACAACAAACACTGGCTCTCTGAGTGTGTAATTTTGTACTCACAAACCATTAAACTGAAAGAAAATACTGGGAAAATAATTTTACAGCCAAATTTTGCGATGCACTGCATCCCACTCTGTAGTTTTCTGAATCTGAGGAAAATCTGTTTATCACGAAGGATCTTTTCATAACAATGAGTCTGGATATGGAACTTATCAAATAAAAGGAGAAAAGGAAGGAAACAGTGTCTTTTCACATAGGTTAAGAAATCAAACAAAATCTGTGTGTATCGTCTATCACTCTGGGGGAAAACAAAATTAAGCAAAATCCAAAAAGCCCTATGCTTGCTCAAACCAAAGCACAGTGTCTAGCCTCTCTGTATCAGAAGAGCAATACAAGAACAATTCTTTCTCTGCATGCTTCACTGGCTACTCCATGCCGTTGGAAGATTTCTAATACAGATTTGCCTCTCAATTATTTCTGGGATACATCACTCTATATTACAAATGGTGTTTCCCTAGCAAGAATGACAAAAGATTTTGTATGAAATCAGAAACTCGCCTCTAGCTGTAGTGAGTGACAGAAAACCAGGCTTTACACCCCGTGGGTGTGGGACTTTGCAAAGGCACACAACTGCCAGAGTACCCATTACTCAGTGGGTACTGCATACTCCAGTGGGTTTCTCCATAGAAACGCAGGTGCTTTTCTCCTACCTCACTGTGAAATCTGGCACGAGCCTCAACAATATTGAAATTGCCAGTGCCAACACCTACACAAATGAAATTAAGTCTAAATCCTTCTACTAAACAGGTGTGAAGTTCTGTGAGTCCTGATACACAGGGAACAAAATTCTCTTTTTACCATAAAAACATGCAAGCAATAAATTGACATGAAACAATAAAGGCAGCTTTTTAACCATTTTGAAGTGTCATAATTTTGCTTGTACACTAGTTTGATGAGCAGAAGTTGAGCTTCTCGCTATAGTCAAAGCTGCACCATTAACATAAAAATGTATGACATCTCTAAAAGTTAATAGGCATAACGCTAAAAGCTGCCAAGTATAAGAGCAGAATAAAAATAAAAGCTTTTGCCTTCAGAATCCCTGTAACTGTGAAATCCATATCCATCAGAGCACTGTGCCCTGTGTTATTTCACTCCAAATATAACACTGCCAAAATGTTATTTAAGCAGTGCTGCGAGTGCTCATTACATTTTAGAAACACAGCCACTCTTCAATAGACAAACTAACAAAAACCCACCAATATACAAAAGAGACATTTCACAAAAGGATTTCAAGTCACACACCAAACTGGGAGTGAATAAGTCTTCCCACTCTACTTTAAGTACTGCTATTAGCTTGGCTAAATGAAGTCTGGCATCATGCATTATCTGTATTCATGCTTCCAGACTGATGACAATAGCCAATAAAGGAGAAATCCAGTAGGTCCATTAACAAAGGTTTTCTTATTACCATCCTAAATTGTGGAATGGTTTACGTCTGTAGTCTGTCAGCTCCTCCAGCAAGATCTGATGCCTCAGAAGGTTTAAATTGCTCTCCAATTGACCTACTCATCTGTATGTAAACATAAATTATCTCTCTGGAATATATAGAAGATCAATAACAATAGAAATTGGATTTTATACATGTTTATCTCATTCCACAATTAAGCTTCAATTGTTCTACATGTCTGTAACAGTGCTTGATGCTGTCTCTGACAAGAAATATAAAACATAAGCCTAAGCCTGTGTTTAATTAAGAAATCCCTGCAGTCCAAAATAGATGGTTGCAGACTTATAAAATCACCATGAAAACTTATCAGTGCAGATGTAAAGACTCATTGTTTCCACTTATAATGATTATGAGAGAAAAGGATGATTGTCTTAACAAAAAAAACAAAAACCCAAACAGACAATGAGACCAAGCACAAGCACATCAACAAACAAGTCAAGGTAGGATGAGGAGAATTGTATGATCCTCCTATTTCTGGAATTTCCCAATATGTATTAGTGGAGCAGGTCATCAGTGGACGAAACATGAGAATGGACTATAAATCAGGCAAAAATGTTTTTTGATTTAACTCAGAAGTATCATTCTCCTGGAACCATTAATAAATTCCCCTCGGATTATTATACT
This sequence comes from Pachycephala philippinensis, assembly GCA_013397055.1. Classification (NCBI taxonomy): domain Eukaryota; kingdom Metazoa; phylum Chordata; class Aves; order Passeriformes; genus Pachycephala; species Pachycephala philippinensis. The sequence continues at coordinate 257,865 of VWZT01006818.1, forward strand.
GCAACTAAAAAAAGGAAGAAAATGGTTTTTACAAATCAGTAAAGCCCACATGATCTGATTCTCTCTGAATAGCTTGTCTTATCAAACAGGAGCTCAAATACAACCTAAACCTAAAATGTTTAAAAAAAACCAAAAAAAAAAGCAAAAAAAAACCCAACCAAGAATCCCAACAAAAAATCCCTCCAAACTGTTCCAGGATCAGTTTTTCTAAGTCGATATCCATCCACCTGTAGATGAAATCAAAGATACTATTTAATAATATATAGGAATGCTTTGCAGACTTCAGGAGGCACAATTCTTTTTCTAGCTAATCACACCTGGTGTTGGACATGGTGATCTCAGGTTTTCCCTTCAACTAAATTGGCTTTTGCTTTTTAATTCCAGAGAGAGATATAGCTAGACAGAGAAATAGATAGAGAGGAAAAGTGGTCAAATAGCATTCACTGAGTCAACAAATAAGAAAAGCCCAGAGCAGGCAAAAAAACCAGAGTTTGGAGGAAAACGAAACATGGAGCCATACAGGAGCTCACAGGGACTTGGCACTGAAAGTTCTGCTCAGCCACAAAGAGAAGCTTGAGGAGCAAATACAGGAAGCCATGTGCAGCAAATACAGGTGTTTCCTGGCATTCTCTTGTGTGCACATCTGCTACTGAATGTCTGTAGAGCTGAGACATCTATCTCTACAATGCTTTGGAAGGAGATCTTGATTTAGCAACACATTGGTTTGATGGTGTAAAAAGTTTTACCTCCTTCCCAGTAATGCCAGTTTCAGCAGCATGACATGAAACTATGTCAGGACATTGGACATTTACACCTTAGTGGGGAAAAGACAGACATTACTTGTAGATTTTGGAAGTGAAAATACAAAAAGTATTCTTAGAGTTTCTTATGGGTCACAATTTTATACCTCTTTTTCCTCCCATTGCTGGAATCAAGTAATTTGGATGCCAATACTTCTTCCTCCATTCCTTCCACTTTTCTGCAAAAATACCTACATCATAGCTCTTTTCTCCCCTTCTCTCTCTCCCTGTAGGGAGAATATCAGGGACCATTTCGGTTTCCAAAAACTCTTGATAACTTCAGACACTTTCCCTGTGCTGCCAGATATGTGTGTACCAGGTTGAATGCAAAGCCTTCCTACAACCAGCAAGAGCAATGAATGAAGTGATGAGAGGAAAGGAAACAGCAGCTCCTTCCATGTAGGAGTACCACGAGGCGAGAAGGTGTCATAAAATATGTCCCTCTAGTCTAAAACTGTTGCATTGGGAGAGTGAGGTAATACAAAGTTTTCTGCAATTACATTTAATGTTATCCTGAATGTCAGTCACTCACAGAAAGTTGTTATACACCTCAAGCTTTGGGTTCAGTTCTATCCCAGGGCTGTGGGGCTTGTTTGTTATATGGATCTACAGCTGAAGTACAGCAGAACAACTCCTCGGATTGGAAGGTCTCATCTCATACCCTACAATTCCTTATGGAAATAAATAAGTTCCTCCTACTCTTTTTGAACTAGCCCAAATTAGTTTCAAAGGTACCTAGGTAAACAACAGTTTTGGACATTTCCGTAACTTTCCAGATACAAAATCACACTGTCATGAATTGCAAGCATCAATGGGGCAAAACCTACTACCACAGGAAGGAACCATGAACTCTCTCCTCTTGGAGCCAACCTGCTGTCACTCACTGTGCATCAAAGACAACAAGCTGAATGCCAGTTCCTCTCCTCTCCACCCCAACATTCTTTCTCATTTTCCCATTTTCCCTATTAACATAGACAAAGTTAATGTTTTAGCTGGAAAAATGGTTTAAAGCACTACTGTTGTACAATATATAGCTATACAATGACTTCATACTCATAGCAAAAATTACAAAGTGTTTGCTAAGCCTCCTGTTCGCTGTTATCTCCCATTTTATTTATATACATCATGGAGTGTAAATACATGCTCATATCTTGAACAAAACCTCATAAATAAAATATGCAACAAAAAGACAAGAAATTATTCTGTGCCAAGATTATCAGGACAACTTCAAAGATACGGTCTCTCTAGACTTTATAGCTTTTTTAATAAAGCTTCTTGTTTTAAGGGCTCTTGCTTGAGACCTTACGGCATTTACTTATAAAAATGTTTCCAAATGATAAAATCTCCTGTAAAACCGTATTTTCACCTAGACAATTTATCATAAAGCCCTTTGGTTATAACCGAGCAGTGTAATCCCACAAGAAAAACCCTGTTTCGCAAGTGAAAGAGCCTAACAGTGTCTGCCTTTGCTAAAAAACCCATATAGGACTCTGCTGCTTGTTTTAAATGTGATCGTGACATCCACTAATGCCATTTTATAAACCAAAGCTTCAGACCTGGAGTTATTCTTCAATTATAAATAAAAAAACCCCTTTGTACAAATGTTTAACTATATCTGCATGGCATCCCTCAGGCCTCTTGTACAATAAAATTAAAAATAAAAGAAAGGAACATTTAAAGCATCTCTGTGTTTGTCCGCCCTGGAGTAAAACTGCCACAATTGCTTCTTTTGGGATTGTGTGCTGATTTAGCCCACGGATGCTCTTCCCAGGGCTCCCATTGCTATACAAGAGTTGCTGGAGAATGTTATCACTTGTATTTTGAAGCTACTTGGTGAAGCATCCTGCTGTTCCTTCAGAATCCTACATTGCAATTTACACAAAAGAATTAAAGACTGACTGCTCTTCATCTGAGAGTGCTAGTTCATCACATAAATTAAAAGTGTCAAATAGCATAACAGTAATGAAAATAAATTTGCCCTCCCTTGATTTTTCTCTTCCTATTTTTAAATAGGTAATTGCACTGCATAGGCTGTAATAATGCAATTTGCAGCAGGCCTTGGTAACATGCTAGTAGAAAAAAACATATTACACTGTGTGGTAACATCTTGCAAAGACAAATATTCTTGGAGGATAGAAATAAAAAGTCATGGGCAGAAATTATAACTGAACAGGCAATAAAAGATAAAGTAACTTTCAAAAAAGACCAGTGGCTTAGGAAAACAGCCACAACTAGAGACGGCTTTTACTGGAGTTTATTACTAATGTACCTACAGTAATAATGTTAATGATTGCTAGGAAGTGGGATGACATAGCAGTCCTAATACAATTCCCAATTAATTTTATCTCCTCCGCCTCTACCTTAATCTGGACTTTAAAAATGATGCTGCAAATCTGCATTTTATTAATAGAAAGAATAATTGAAAGAATTTAAAAGCCTGGCAGAAAAATTTCTTTGACGTTTTCTGCTCTAAAGCCAAATACTCGACTCCCTACAACAGATAGGTGAACAGGGAGGCCTCTGAGTGCTTTCTTGGCATGTTGCCATTAACTGAACAGCAGCTGGCAATTAATAACCTTTATCTAAATAATAATTCATACAGGATTAAACTGGTTACAAACACTATAGCTTGATGCTGTTGAAACTATCATGATGTAGTTTTAAATCGGTCCTTTCACTGAAATCATCCCCATGCCAATTCTATGTGCATACGTTGGCTTACAAAAGGTAGGAGGTACAAGGATATTTGATCTGGTGAGTTAGAACAAACCCACTTTTTTTTTTTTT
>VWZT01006818.1:261501-418736 GCA_013397055.1 Pachycephala philippinensis
TTTTTTTTTTTTGGGTGAGTCTTATGCCAAGAAAACTACAGACTTAAGCAGACTAAAATCTGTCTAAAAAGGAGAAGGTTAATGAACAAAATGCCAAGCTCCTGCACATTGCACAGAACATTTTCATCAACTTCAGATAAGTAATAATGAATATATTCACAATTCTGGCTTCCAAATGGTAAAAAGTACACCAGAAGGACAAAAATAATGAAGAACATGTATCCCTGTAGGAACAGGCAGGAGAGGAATCTTAGGAAAATTAACCCACTTCAGGTCAAAAATCATGGTTTAGACACTTTGGCTATTTTCATATCCATGCTGTAACTTCACACCAAGAAAATGACAGGAACACTTCAAAAGAATTAAAAAAAAAGTTTGAAGCTCTAGAGAAAAGAAGAAAACAGTAAAAGATGTATATTAGGAGCTAGTCAAACTATGAATTGGAATGAAGATGCAGAAACAGGCTTGGAAGAGGAAAGCACATATAGTTCCTCTGTGTGTATATAGTTCAGTACTAGGACACCAGCTTTGCTGACACACACTGTTTTAGGAAAACAGTCTTACATCTAACACCAATGTTATAAGTAGCATAAAAAAACCAACACTCAGCCACACTGAAGAAACACTGTAAAAACAGTACCTAGTATTGTTTTTTAAGTGAACTCTATTTTGGTAATAACAGCTCAAGAAAACATGAACGGTACAATTACACACTACAGATACATAACCTCTCTGGACCAACTTTAATTCGATTAAAAAGATGCCAATTTCTTTCTGAGTTTGCACTCAGAAAATTTTGCATATTTTGGTTGAAATATTATCACCTTAGCACCTAATTGGTTGAAAATATTTCCACCTTTGGTTGAAAATATGATCACCTTAGCATCTAATTTGGAGAATGCAGATCGTTTTGCTTGATAGAATTGTCACATCTCTAAGTTGGGAATGATGTAGCAAAAGGCAGACACTAGCCATCAAAAATCCTGGGGTATTCCTCCCCCATCTTTTGTAGTATCTTTTGTAACATACAACCCACACATGTAAAAACTGCTGTCTTAGAAGCCCAGATCCCACAGGCAGACATTGAATTAGGACAGATAAATTTCACTGCCACAAACTTTACACACCGCCTTTTTATACAGGCCATTTTTTGTTCCTCCATTTATAAGGTACACAAGGAAAATTATAACCCCAACCATTCCCAGTGGCAGAGAAATTAAGGAAAGCATTCAGCAGTGTTTGGTATGCCTTGGTAGCCTCTATTCATCCCTTTAGGTTTTGTATTTCCTCCTGCAAACCTGTGAAATTAAATGAAGAGGCAACACTGAGACAGCTGCACAGCTGTAACTCCCTGCTGCTTCGTGGGTGTGTGGCAGCTCAGCACAGGTGAGCTTTGCCTGGTGCACTTGTTTCAGGCCTTGCAAGATTTCCCGATGAAATCATTTCCAAGAATCCTATTATTACCCTACAACCAATTAAATTACCACGTTCAGAGCTGCTGAAGTTATCCTTCACCTTTGAAAACACTAAAAATGCAAATTAAATATATATTGTATTAACTGAATAAAACATGAAGCTCTCTTGCCCTCTTACAATAATGCAGAGCAAGGAGCAAAAGGTGAATCAGGCAATAAACTTGGGCTCGGCTACCCTGTATTCAGAGTTTTAGTTGGAATAAACAGATCTGATTTGTTTATACAGCTATTGAAAACAACCAGAACGTGATGCCAGAGGAAGTGGGTGAATGCAATGAAACAGATTCATGATGCTCAGGAATGTTTAATTCTTGCTGCTTAGGTACAGTGCCCCTCTAGTGACAGCAATTATCATCCTCTGAAATCTCTCCTCTACCCTCTCCCTGGATTCTCCAGTCCTTCTACAACACACATTAATCTAAATGGCCCTCACAGGAGCTTCCAAAACTTGCCAATGGCAAGTGGTATTCGCTCAGTCTGGGGAAAATTTGTCTCTTCTACTTGGACATCTGCATTTTGTGATCATAGCCTTGCTTTTTCTGGCAGATCATCATCACGCCATGGGGACAGCCATTCACAACAGCCCCACTATCAATGATGGAAGTCAGAGAAGAAGGCTGGGCTGACACAAAGAGAGACAGTGGGGAAAAAGAGCACTACCATTCCTAAAAGGATCTATCTTCAATATATGTTTCTATCATTTTCTGGAAACAATCTCATTCCCCAAGGACAAATGCTTCCAAATTAGTAAAACTAAGTGTCCGTAATTCAAGAATCCTGAAAGTTAGCCAAGGAAATAATTGCTAATATGCTGGTACTAATTTTTGAAATAAAGATTGAAATAGTTGAGATTTTCTGCAACACTAGAAGTGTTACTACTGCAATACTGAAGGAGGGTGACCTGATAACTACAGGGCTCTCACAGCAGTTTCAACCACACAAAGAGAATAATGAAAAATTATAGACTCAGAGAACAGGTTATAATTGGTACCAGTGATTTTGGTAACTGTAAAAGGCTGAGCTAAATTTCAGGTATACTTATGGGGAAAGACTTATTTTGTGATACATTTTGGAAAATTCCAAAATAAGTCTTTGTATAAACTGCTATTTACCTGGGGTGGCAAGACTGCATGAAATGACAGCTTCACGTAGAACAGCTGCTAGGTAAGCTCACAAGAGAGTTCGTCTGGAATGAAATCTAAGTTACTTATTCTGCAGAAAACTAAATGCTGATAAAAACCTCATATTGTACAGGTAGAGAACCAAGCAAAACACTAAACCAAAAGAAAGGAAAATTCCATGTCAAGGAGCACTACGGAATTTTCTTCTGCTTCCTCCTAATCCTCTTCCCCCATCTTCTCCAAACTACATGAGTTGTTAACACACATTAAATTATTAAGCAACAAGAAAATCAAAGCATCGTGTCTTAAACATTAAAAGATTATTTTCTATGTTCCCTAACATTATAGTGAAACTTCATCTCAGGTAGTCTGAAATTTGAACAGCCTAGGCTCTACCTGCATAGAAATTTGTCCCAAATTAGTAATTCTTAAGATTAGATCAGACATAGTTATTCCTCTTTTAGTTCATATCCTAGCTTAACACAAATAAATTCTCTGGGTACAAAGTAACCTTTAACCCTCTTTGGCCCATTGTAAATGTCTTGTTACTAGTCTGTATGACCACAGCCTGCAGATCTGTAATGAGGAGATCTGCCATAGGGAACCCAGCCAAGGATCATGTGCTCCTTCCAAGTTTAGTGATGTCCAGAACACAGCCATCAGAAAGACAAAAACTGATTCAACTTTTTCAAGAGGCAGCCTGGAAACAGCAAAGGTAAACCTCAGAAAGCAGGCCATTTAAATATTTATGCTCCCCATACTTCTATTGTGAGAATTGAAATATGAAATTATAGTATTAAAATTAAATTATATGAATCCATAGATAAAGAAACAATTCATTGAATAATCAGACTGCAGACTGTGGGCTCTGAAAGAATTTACAGACAAGCTACCAGAAGCAGGTAAACATTTCAAAGCTCATTGTCACCCAAGTTTAACATAAAACCAGAGAATCATATTTTACTTTTCCAAAAGTCTGATATTTCCAAAACCGTAATCTGTTCTATCCAAATACATATTCCAGCTGCCAGACGTAATGACTGTGCATGGCAGATACATCTGCCAAGTGATTTTTATGCCAGGTAAAACTTTGGGAAATGTCTATTTCAAATGCTCAAGTTGCTGCTACAATGATAGGTTTAACAGAAAAAATTACTGATGCATTTCAAGAAAACATCCTGTATACTCTAGTAGCCTTGGTAACAATAACAATTTTATCACCACTTAATATTCTGTATGTATCCACACACATCTATCTCTACCCAAAGCTTTTTTTTTTCCTAACTACACTACATTCTTTTCCATTAATGCATCACTGGTTATAAATATCAAGAATTTATAGAGATGGCTGTTTTGAAGATGTATCTTCAGATTCTTTGTATTAGCCGAAAAATTCAAACCTGTCAGTTTCTTGCAATATCATTGTTCAGGCTTTCTGCAAAGTCCAACAGTGGTTACAGGCACGGCTTTTTACTCAATTTCTATTTTGAAAGTGGGACCTAGAGAATTAGGCTTAAACCCTTCATATCTCTTTCTGTGATTTATACACCAATTAAAGGAGTATAACCCAACCCCATGGGAGCTAGCTTTTCAACTCTTTTAACAGAATTTGAGAGTCCTCAACAGCAGTTGAGAGAGAGGAGGAAAAAAAAAATCCTGAATTAGTCAGGCACATTAGACAAAAAATTTTTCAGCTCATGACAAGCAGGTGCATTTCATGTTTCTCTAAAGGTTTTTTTAGTTTCCTGTTACAGAAGTGCCAGATAAACAAATACATTTTTAGACCTTGGGATGATATAATTTACTCTTGCTTGATAAATATTTACAGTTAAAATAAGTGTGGTTAATTTTGTATAAGTTCTTCTATGCGTCACAACTGAGGCCCTCGGAGGCTGCAATCCTTTCTTCTCCAGACTCCAACAAGGAAGATTCTTGCATACAAAAAAAACTATGCTGTTTCCTTCTCCAGCTTTTCTGTATCCTTTATAGAACACAGCTCTCTCCAGGAGATAACTGTTTAGAACTAAACTCTTCTGACATAATCAAAAAGTCTGTTAACCCCTCCAGTACCCACACACAGTCACCCCAAACTTCTAAAGTTCTCCAAGTCTGTGAAGTCTGAACAGACTTGAAGTAGTATGTTTATAAAGACTTACACTTATCTTTTGAAACCAAAATAGCCATCCTAATTCACCTCAAGAAACAGAGCAATTTAAAAAACTGAAGAAAGTAATAATTTCCTAGATAAGAGAACTTGCATTCACTCTGTAATCCAGCAGCTGAGTAAAAGTAGAGATCTCCTGAGATGCAGAGATCTCACCAAAAATTGCATTAAAAGATCTTTTGCTTCAAGCTCGGATGTTTGTTCCTCAAAAACATTCAAGTCCTCTTATGTAAGTAATGTGAGTCTTGCAATGAAACCTGTACTGCTTCCCAAGCAGCTCCGTATCACCGGTACTGTTCAAAATCTGAGGAGGGTGCAGACAAGGAGATCTTCAAGCCATTTTCATTGTGATATGGTCAAGAAATACCTATATTTTTGTTTAATTGGCTCCTGAATCTTCTAGAAAAAGCATTTAAAAAGTCACTATAAACTTTTTGCATTTGTCCTTTGGACAATTTATCAAAATTTCCAGTCTTAACACCACTGCATTCTAACATGCATATCAATTTTGTTTGGAAAGACATGAACAGATCTTTAATGTTGCTTCCACATGCTTCACTTTTTACCACCCTTCACTATTTTCCTACGCATCAGCAGCATACTTCAGCTTGTCAATTTGTGAGAAAGAAATCTCTGAAAAAAATTTTCATTTCCTACATTGCTTCTGTTGCTCTCTGACAGACCTTTCTTACATTTCATATATTTCAACTACCTTTACCAAGATTGAATACCCTTTTGCATTTCTGAGTTTAAGTTTGAAATTAATTTGACTGAGAAGTGACGCCCACCAAGACTTCAGCAGCAAGGATATTTTGCAACACACAGAAAATACTACAGCAACCTAGTATCTATGTTAATGCTATTTTGTTTCTATTTTCAGCCTTGACTTTGAATAAAATCACTGCAACAGACACATTGTTGAGCCCACGGATTTTTTTCACGTGTAATGTTTTCCAACTCGCTATTGTACACAACCGGTCACACTCAAGTTATCGGAAAGATTTGCTGAGCCTGATGCTTCCAAGCATTTGTAGCAATCCTGATTTTCAGAGGTAATTTAGAGTGAGGACTTTTTGGTTTTCATAAAGCCAGATGAAAAACAAGTACTTTTGTTCTCGGTTCTTATACAATCATGTCATCAAAAATGGCCAGATACAAGAAGCACTTCCAGGTATAAGCAATGACCACCCAGAAATAATCAACAAGAATAAACTAAGCAAGAGGAGAAGAATGGAAGAGGTCATCCCTGAAAGAAAAGCTCAAGCAGTTCTCTAGAAGCTGTTTGTGGAGGAAGGTACTATAGTTTAGTAATGCAACAACTCCCATGAAGTAAAACTACCCAAAATTATGCTTTTCGTTATCAAAGGAAATCACTCATCCACAGATACTTTTGAAATCACTTTTTTTTTTTTCATATTGCAAAATAAATTACTTCTCCACTTCAGATAAAGAATCATAGAATGCTCCAAGTTGGAAGGGATCCACAATGATTATCAAGTCCAACTCCTGAAGCCAATGAATAGACAGTGAGGAGGGTTCTACATGAATTGGTCCCTGCATTAAACATTAATAGATATGAAAAATAAAAGGGGACAAACTTCCAAGTCACTATTACTGCTGGTGATAGGAAGAGAAGTTGAGCATTTCTCCTTAAATTCCCTTCCCATTAATGCAAGAGGTAAGTGCAATTTTGCACCATGTTTGGTCATGTCAAGTGTTTCCTCAAGAACACCTTTTGCAGTACCAAAACATAGTCTATAAAGGCACAAAGTGCACAAGTTGAAGGCACAGAGGACAAACACACAGGAAAACAGATTTCAAAATGCCAAGTAATAAAAAATAATGATAAAAGAAAAATCTGGAATTTAAAACTCCCTGACAGAAGATACATGGGACCAACTCTTACAAGGTGATGATTTTTAAAGTAACAAACTAATACTGTAAAATAACAACACTTTGCTCTTATTATTTCGGTAGAAGCTTCAGAAAATAATCTGAAGTTTAAAAAATTAATGCAGTGATGTGTAACTAGTTTTAAGCATGTCCTTAATATTAAGAACAAGTGCAGAAAGGACTAAACCTTTCCCATGCTTTTGGAAGCCGCTGATTTCAGCTGTCCATTTCCACTTTGAAAGGATTGTTTTGCAAGGTGCATTCCTCACAAATATCACAGAACGTGAACTTGTTGATAGGTTAGACCAAGAAATCCTGTCTTTCAAAGTCACCCCACTTGTAGCAGCAACTGGCATTGTATTACATAAAGAATAAAGTCCAAAACTCTTCTTTGAGGCATAGTTCGTGTCAAGAGCTTGAGCATCAGCAATTGCCAAAGGAAGCTCCAGATACCATCTGCTCTCCTCCAGAGTCTGTTCTGGCTAGGAATAGGAGGTGATCCAGTATATTCACTACTGGTACCCCCTGGAGCTTGCACAAGGAACATCTGCTGATACACAGAAGCTTCTAACTTTCTCATCAAGTTAGACTGCACATAAAATGGATGTCTGAACAGGAAAAAACAAACAAACAAACAAACCAACCAAACCCAACACCCAAACAAAACAACAACAAAAAAAAACACACAGGGAGGAGAAATATACGTGAACTGGAAAATATATTACGTGTATCAACCTAGTTTAAGGACACAAAACTTGAACCTGGAAAATCTTGAGTTGTGATCTTGGCATGACCAAATATAATTAATAAGTACATTTTGGAGTTTTGAAACTAGTTGTGCTCAAATCCCAAGGAATCTTAGGATTACAGAACTTGCTAAAAACAAGTATGTTAAAACACATTGCCTTTCTTGCTAAGTTTATTGAAAGATGGAGTAACTGAGACAAGCCATAGCCAGCCCCATTTATTACACCCACAATTGGTTTTTATACGGGGAAACTGATTCTTGAGAATTTTGATGCTATGGAACACATTATAACCTTTCAAATTGGTTTTTATGGAACTTTGTAAAGAATCAGAACCAAAAAAAACCCAGGTCTTACTGATGTAAAGGCTCAGTTGACAGAAGGTTTAAGTAGTACTTTGCAGGAATTATGACCACTTATTCTTCCTTCTGACAAAAAAACCCAACAAATCTTAACAATCAATTTTAATAACAGATTTTCAGGCATGAGTACTATGCAGAGAAAAAGAAACAAAACAGTGTTAGAGAAATTCTTCGTGGCAGATTGAAAAATACTGAAAAAGAAGTATGTCTTATGCTTAAAAAATTCTGACTTGAGTGGGACTCATAGAGCCACTCAATAACTGTGCATGGAGCTTCCCTGGATGCTGACCTTTTAAAATGTTAATCCTCCAAATACTGAAATTCAATGAAAAAACATCCCAACTACAGAATTCCTAGTAACTCTCAATATAATGCTGTTATCTGCTATTGAAAGATATAATTCTTTTATTAAGAAAGAAGCAGTTGTTACTAACAAAGAGTACAAAGAAAAGTCTTGCTTTCTTGAGTATGGGAACATGTTTGTATAGTTTTTTATTGATTTGTGGTTGTTTGTTTGGGGTTTTTTAATATAAAGATAAGGTGGGACAATATATCTGTTAATGCCAAGTAAACTAAGACAGCAAAGAACATTACTTCAACACATTTTCTTAAGTTAGTGTTTTCAGAAGTTTGTTTTACACTCAGTTATTTCTATTCTAAATCAAGGTCACTGTATGTGGCTAACCGAGCTGAGCTAGGTGCCACTTGCTCCTGTGCTGCACAGGTATCTCCAGACTGTCTCCTGCTCTCACCACAGGAACCAGTTTCTACTCCATGATGAGTGGAACTCAATGAGCCAAGCACTCAGCAGAATATGATTTTTGGTTCAGCATTTGATCCACCAGTGCCAAATTAAGAATGAAGAATACATTTAAAGGCAAGATAGTCAAATGAAAGTTGTGTTATTCCTTCATCCATACCAATTTACTCCCTTCTCCTTTCTACTATCAGAGATTTAGGACTAGAAAAGACCTCAGGGAAAAACCTAAATTTCATGTTTTAAGCAAAACTAATGAGCCTTTTTTAAAACGTCTTGACAAGCCCCTATTTTGTATCACCTCTCTCTTCAGACTGCACCCATTAGAGAGAACGTTAACTGTTTCAACCTAGGCAGCTTTATTTTTTTTTTTAACTCCTAGTAAGTCTGAATGGATTTCATTTTCTCAAAACATTTGTCTTCTCTGTTCAAGAAACAGTTTGATACCCCTTTTTACTGAAATGGCATCTCAGAAGTGCAAAAGTCTCTTCTCCTAGGGCAGCTGTTTTTTTCTGTATTTGACAACTAATGATCATTTACTTTCAGCTCCTGGCATCCAACATTACAGCAAGCTGCTCCAACATCTGGCTGCACCTGGAACGGGCAGTTCATGCTCTCTTCCTGTGCCCTTAGCAAGGGCTGGCTATCACAGGGCTTGCCACTGAGCCACAGCTTGCTGTTAAAGACACATAATATTTCTGAAAAAGAAAGTAGCTTCTTGCTGGCTTCCTTTCCTGCACTAGGTCACGAAGGGATGGGAGGAACATAAATTGTTTACCTGTAACATGAAACTGCAATTTCTGAGTACAGCTCCCTGGTACTCTGATGACCAAGCCCTGTACATCATAACCCTCTCGTTGTGAAACGTAGTCAGAAGCCAAACCTCTGCAGGCTTTTACTTATTTAGCTATGTTTTGTGGCCTGGCACTCTGGAAGATTCATTGTCATTTCAAACCTTTTTTAGAGATGTCACAAGGCACAGCCATGACCTGCAGCCACATTTTCTGCTTCCAGCAATACCAGAGGAGCTACAGGCACCTGGCACATTTGGACAACCAGAGGTGCAGGATGTGAAAATGCTGCAAAGATCTACAATTTCCTGGAGAAAATAAGCCCTTAAAGTAAACAAAATAGTGAATACCAGCTGCCAGAGAAAATTAAGTCAACGATTTGGGATTGCTTAAGTATATCCCTGCTCAGGAAAGCCTTTAAGCAGGTGCTTAATTTCCACATCAAGTTAAGCCCCATGTGTTAATTCTTTATACCCTTACATAAAGATCCCAAGCCCGAACTCCCACTTGTGTGTCAACAGAACATGAAAGGCTCTGCAAGACTTCTGTGTCTGTTTCAGGCTCAGAGTAAATGTTTTTTAATTACCATCAACACTACCTGTTTCATCTGCCCTCTGCAAGTGTTGCACTTAGTGGCTGCATCCTTCAGAATGGCTTGGCTCACTTCGATATTCTTTCAGACCACACAAGGAAGAATTTCAAAAGACTGGATTTTAAGGAGAAAAATAAGTTTCAGAAGAGCCTGTAATCACAGAAGCTAAAGGCCCACCGATAGTCAAAATGAATGAGCATTAAAATCGCACTGCAGACATCCTTTCAGAAAGATAACATGAAAGGTTATGGTTTTCTGATATGATTAGTGTTTTAATAAAACTCTTCCTACTTTCAAAATCTGTCCTTGTAACTGCACTCTTTTGCTCAGATAATTTTTCATAAATTGATATTTAGTCAAAATTACTTGGTAGTGTACAATATAAAGGGTCTAAGTAACAGGGAACTGAGCTAAAATATAATTAATTTCCCCATCTAAGAGAATGACCTTCATAATTCACTTCAGGCTTCACCTCCAGAGTTGTCATGGCTCATTTCCTCATTACCAAAATTAGATTTTAAAACACTACTGTCCTCCATAAAGTACACTTTGTCTCTGATTATACAGAGAGAGAGAGAGAGAAAGAGAGAGAGAGAGGAGTATGTTTAAAATTATTTGAAGCACACAAATACCCAATTGCCTCAAATATAGGCTGGTGTACTTACTAAGAATACAGTGCCCAAAGAGCTAACAGACTAAAACAAAACCAGCTTGCAAATGAAACAAAGTATTTTTGAGAAGAGAATGAAGAAGTGCAAGGAAGGCTAAAAGGGGAGAATTAAATTAAGAAATTAATTAATTACAAGTAATTAACTCTACTGACTTTTAGACAAGCTCTGATATAGATAGATGAAGCAAATATGGATTTGTAAGTAGTCAGATCCATGTTTGTGCCTAAACTGTATGGTAAAACAAGGACCTGGTGACTTTCACTTAATTCATAGAATTTAGCCAGGAGAAAGAAAAGCAAAATCTCCAATGAATATTATGAGAGGACTCAGGAGGACTCCACAGAACAGAAAACAGCTGAATACAGCAGTTCATCACTTGGTAATTGCCACAACCTGCTGCAAGCTTGCAGGCTGTGAGGCCTGTCTGGGAGTATACATGTCTGGTTGGACAGTGATGATTGACTGCTCTGGTGATTTTAGAGGACATTGCTTCACAAAAAGATGAGAGGGAAATCCAGATAGGGTGTCCATTACTTAATTTAAGGAGATTACTTTAGGGGATTGATAGCTCAGGGTGCTAGTTAAATAATTGGCATCTAGGAAGATGAAGCATCTCTCATTTACTTTGTCTGTGTGCTTCTGTTTGTTAAAATACCCCAAAACCCTCCAGGCACAGTGGCTTTAAACATTTAAACGTACTACTGATATTATTTAATCACATCACAATCTGCATAGCTCTCTTAAAAGTAAACCCCTAGCAGTGTGTCAGAGTACATTAACACAGCAGACTGAAGCTCCGTGCTTAATGTATGAAAACACAGATTGGGCACTTGTGAACTGCAAGTGGAAACATGTCTATTGCAAAATCAGAAATGATCCAACCTAGGTTTAAAGCGTAAGAACTGCAGAAGTGCAGCCTGTCCAGCTTTTCCTACAGTAATGTGATAAAATTCACTCTGCACCACACCATCAAAAGGCCTCACACTTGTCCAGTGTGTATTTATTCATTTATTTGATCCACATTTTTAAAAGGGGTTAGAGGTTAATAGTCTCACAGTCACATGCTTTTCAAGCAACAGCCTGGGAAGGAACTTCTTTCAAGCCTATTAAAATTCCTGCCTGTCACTTGAAAGTAGAAGCGCTGATAAAAAAATGTCAAAATCTGCCATAAAAATTAAGTTGAGCCAAACTTTGGCAACCAAAAATTGCAAATGGCATCAGCATTAGGAAAATCACTCCTGCTGTTTTCAAGTTACAAGAAAGCAGAGGGGGGAAAAAAGACCCCAGAAAGGTAGTGTGGTAGGTAATGCAAAGTCTGAAACACCAAAGTCCTCGGTTTGAGGGGTGGCCCCACATAAACACCTTCAGTCCCAGCACTGCATTTGAATGCTGCAATGCAGCCAAGTGTAACGCGGGATGCTACCAGGTCTCCTGGTCACCTGAAGAAAAGTGGTTTCCATAGAAACACTAGTATTCTTTCCTTAAACCACAACAAAGACATGCAGCATTCATAAAGTGTACATTCAGCAGGGTTTAGGTACTCTGGGAGACAAAGTGGATATCAGCACCTAAAGGATGGCTGCATCTTGCCCTAGCCTGCACTGGAGTAAGCCTCTTTGCTCCCCTCTTTGGCTGAGCAATTTGGAAAGCCTACTGCAGAGAAGGCTCTTCAACCACCTTAATATCTATAGCTTAATTTCTTACATTGCTTAAACTATCCTGAAAAAAGCCATTCTTGGTAGACTGATTTTTTTAATTTTTTTTTTTTAATTTTATCTTAATTCATGTGGATTTGGGGGAATTTCTCAGAACTGAATATAAATGATTTTTTTAATCTTCAAGTATCTGAAAGTCTAGGGCAGCTTACAGCTGCCAAACTTTGCTTTCAAACTGGAAACAAAGATAATGGAAGCTGTCTTGCAATTGAAGAAAACATTACTACAGAAAGAATTAGAAACTAGAAAACATTGGGGCTCAAAATCCGAAGGCTTGAGAGCGATGGAAGTCCTGCAATTACTGTATCTGCTGTACCACTCTGAGGCCTTTCTGAGAATAAATCTGACCTCCTTTTACAGCCTGCAGTATGTTCTGAGTAGATTACTTCCGGGCAAAGAAAGGTCACAAGAGCTTTGAAACTGTTGCTGAAAATGTGTTAAATGTGCGTCCTGCTCATCCTAAACTAAGCCTCTATTACACGGCCCTTTTCTAGTTCCATCAGTGCTCACTCCTCCCTTCTCCCTGATCTTCTCCCATGCAACCACTGCCTTCCCAACTGTCAGGATGTTATCACCAGTGTAGCAAGATCTCTTTTCTTAAGCTGTCAACACTTGGACTCCCATGGTAAATTTATGCAGATTGGAGATCTGATTGATTTTGTGAGGTTAGCAAGACTTAAATGAGAACAAAGGCTGTGTAAGAGTAGTAGGCTCCTCACCCAGCACTTTGAGAACAGGGCAAAGTGCTGCAACTGCTGGTGCATTATGAGAAAGCACAGAGGACAGCTAATTCAAAACATCTCCTACTGCATTTTCTGAAGTGCTCATGATACAAGCAATTTGCAATTGCCAACACTTCCAACAGCTTCTGATTTTACAAAGCAGTTTTATATCATTATCAAAATGCTTCTCCTCCTCTCCTTCCTTGACTTTTTATAGCTCAAATCCTACTTGATTTTTTTTCCTCCTCAGTATATTTTTTTGCATCAAAATCCATTTTATTGGGAAATAAAAAAGCAAATCAAAAATGAAATGGAGGGCCATTGAAGAAGTTCAACCCCGTAAAGGTTTAATCTCAAACTGAACACATACTGATTAATAAACAGCACAAGGAAGGCTCAGAAATCTGAAGAAATAAGTGACACAATGTGAAAAAAAGTTTAGCAGTCCATGAAATCTGTGGATTTAAACAGATTTCTGCAGTGATCAGAGAAATGGGAAAGGACAATCTTATTACACTCATCTAGTCCCAAAGGCCAAAGCAGATGTATCCATCAGGTTGTAATTTCTGACCATAAAACTTTGCTTGAATAAAATCCTGCATGTGACCTTCATACATATTGCTGCCCTACAAACCTCTGTTACTCTACAGCTGAATCCCATTTAGTTATGACTCACTGCCTTATTTACTTCACTGATCACAATAAGCTTTCAAAAGCCATTACGAAGGCTTGAGTTGGTGTCTGTAAGCATACTCTGGTGACTACCCTGAATGACAAAAAGGTTGGGTTAGAAAAAAAAAAGAAAAATAAGCCTCATGTATATGTGATTGCAATAGGAAAACATGTCCAACAAAGCTAATTTCAAACAGCATCAGTCAAATCTATTTGTCATGTGTTATGGGTAACCTATAGAAGAAATCATTGGATTACTGTAGAATTATTATTCAAGATAGGTAAAATGTGATGTTGTCAAAAGAAGAAGAAAAAAAAAAGTTGGGAGAAAGGAGTAAGATTTAAAAAAAAAAACACCAGCACTAAATGAAAAGAAAATGTTTGCCATGAGGTCAAAACATTGCCAATGGATCTCCAAGGATGACACACATCTTTGGCCAAGCTCTGACTACCTTCCAGATGCTGTGGATGCCTCAAGCACTGCAAACTCCTGCAGAGTTTGCTCCATAACTCTCGGTGTGCAAGTGGAAATGGCAGCATGGGGGCTGAGGAAACTGTGCTGCCCAAGGACGTGTGTCAGCATGAGCCAAGCTATTACCTTTGGTCCAAGCTACCAAAGCCACCCCTTCCCTTCTCTTGCCACAAAAACACAAAGGCCATCACGTATTTTATATCAGCTGTTCAGCTACTGTATGTCATATTATTAATGATAAATTAAAGACTGGAGGAAACAGCAGGCTCTGAACCATAAAATTAAGGCTTTAATTATTAGTGTATTGAAGTAAGCACAAGCATAATAAAACTAAGAGAAAGATAAGGGAACAGAGTGATTTTCTGACAAACGAGAAAATAAGTGTTGTATTTATTTCAACCAAATTTCCCAGTGAAAGAAAAAAAAGTCCATTGAAAAGAAATAGAGAAGCATATCTTTTATTAAAAAAAATAATTACAGTTTAAGTATATGTAGAACTCAAACCCTTTTGAAGGCCTGTCCCACCCCTATTTAAATACTGCTGTAAATAGGAGTCTCACAGGAAAGGAAGTAAAGATTATACTAATATATATTATTAGCACCAGTATGGATCTGGCTCGTAATTCCTTGTTTCATAGTGTTAAATCACTAATTTTCCACCATGCAAAACCTGACTATCCCTACTTCTTTCAATGTCTACATAGAAAGAAAACTTAAGTTTCTGCTTTTCCTTTGTGGTACCCAACATGGGCACAGCATAAAACAGCCAGTCACAATATTGTTCCTCTCTCAATCACACAAGCAAGCAAATATTTTGAGACACTGCACAGAAGAGAACTATAAACATTGTGGAGCATTTTGTATTGAAGAAAGAAACAAAGAGAGGAAAGAACGTGCCATGTTGGACATTTCCACAGGGGTCACTGTGACATATCTCAGCGACTGGGCTGCAGCTTCCACAAGGGCATGGGATGCACCACACTTGCTGTTGGCCCTTTCTGCGGCCACCAGAAGGGAAGAGTAATTTTCTTAACTTCAAGAATTTCACCTCCTATTTCTGTGCACTAGAACATGCCTATAAGCTGTCCCTGAGGGCACTTCCAGTGATGTTATGGGGCACACCATTCCCAGGTCTTCTAGGATAGAACCACTCAGCTTTGCTATAGTATCATCACCCCAATCAGAGCTGTTAATGAGATGCCCTAAGGTACAAAGGTTAAGACATTTAAGGGCACTGTAATAATTTATGAAAACAGATTCAGAGGGAAGAACACAGTACTGAGCAGCTGGCAATCCTCTCAAATTATTTATCTTTACATCCCAAAATCATTAGGAAGTGTCTGAGTATTTCTGTTTACGTTGTTTGGGAGTTACTTGCCAATTTCACTAATAAAGTGAAATAAAAGAAATAATGCAGGCTTTCCATTACTGCATTGTTATGAAAAATAACTCTGTACCTAATGTCTTGTTTCATGAGGTCTTTGCTCATGACTTCATGTTTTTTTGAAATTCACAGTCCTAGGCAAATTCTTTATCCTTCTCTTTTGACTGAAAAGGGCAGTTTAAAGACAAATATAGACCAATTTTAAGCTATTATTATGGATCTAATGCTTTAAATAAGCATTTTACCAAGCACTAAAAGTTGGGGTTTTTAAAGGCTGTTCTGTAGTTTATACTGTAAGAAAAAAGCCCAGACCTTAAAGAACTCCAGATATTGTGGCCTAAAACAAAGCAAACTTGAAGCCGTTTATACAAAAATAATTAAAACAAACAGTAAACTTAAAAAATTGTATATTTTTGAACATTAGGCTCTGCTTCATAGGAGATGCCACGGACCTCAGATGAAGCGCTATGATCCCAAGGAAAGGGTCATGCTAGCATGAAAAAGGCAATTTTGAGAATAGTGAATGTCACACATCAAAAAATACGAGATTTAGCCTCATTCTGGTATTTCTTTTACAAATAAATGACCAGAAGGCCTGAGTGTTTAAATGAACTTTTTTTCAGGTGTTTACTACAGTGTATTTTTCCTAGGAGTTTGTCTAAGTTGTAAACCGTGTAATATGTGACAAAAGTTTTAGAGTGGTCCCCTTGCCTGCTACTAACACTTATAGAAATACAATTAAGAGCAGAGGATGAGTGATATAAAGATACAGAGAGAAGGAGAAAGGCAAGAACTGGTGCAAAGTAATGGAAATATTACACTGCAGCTTCTGCCTGTGTTCAGTTAAAACAAAACACATTAACTGTGGTAAAATACTTTAACAAGCAAAATGTCAGAGATATGTACATGCAAAAGATTAAAACCTTTGTTCTTCACTTGGATTACTCCACACAAAACACAGGGCCCTTAAAAGACAGGGAATATATTTGCTAGGCATGTAGCTGTATTTGACCATGTATTCACAGGAAACAGTTTTTACTGGAAAATATTGAACTCATCAATATCATAACAGACCTTTCATCCCCCCAACAGATGGTAATGAAATTTACGTCAAATCTGCTCCATTCACATTTCAAATGTTGACTATACCAAGATACTTTCAATGACAAACACAACTTTTGCATAAAATAAGTAATTGAATATTGAAATATAGGGTCATTAACTCCTTTGGAAAGTTCTACTTTACTAGACACTCGCGGTTTCTCTAAATTACAAATAAATACTATACTTAAAGCATTATTTCATGAACTAGTTTGCAACTACTCGACCACAGTGATACAGGAAATTAATTACTAAGTTTCAGAGTTAATCAATGCTAAGCACAGAGCATCAGCTAATATTATCCATCCTGGATTAAGAAAAAAAAAAGCTTAAATACCAACAATGTAGAAAGCATCTTAAAAACATAGAGCTCACTTACTCATTTTCCCCTCTGAATTCTAAAAGTATCGGGTAGTTCCAGTTTCTATGTTAGCCTTTTCAGATGGAAAGAGAAGGAATTGATTCTAATTGGAATACTTTCAAAATCACGTCTTTTTCTGCTTCAGCCCTATCAAGCACAGACTGCAATGCTTCTCATTACACAGATCTATCTACTTGTAAAATTTAACAGAACAAAAAAATTACTAAATTACTAAATTCTCTAGAATTAACAATGTCATTGGTAAAAAAACAAAATAAGCATTAAAGGCTTTTTCATTAGCGTTGCCTTGTCAATAATCCATTGAAGCCAAACCTTTGGCTACACAAATATTGGAGCAACTATTTGCCTATTTCCTTTAAATCTCAATGTCAATAGAGAGCCAATAATGATATAGACAATCACGAAAATTTACTTTTGTTGTTAAGAAAAATTTGGTAATATACCTTCAATAAATGACTTTGGCATCTCAGGCAGAACTTAGTGTGGCAGAACAGCAAAGAAATAACAAATGCTTAAACCCCAAATTTGAATACACATTTCTAAAGACTTCTCCCAGCTGTCTTTACAGAGAACTCCTCAGTCACACCAGTGATTTACTAATCCAGTTCAGAGGGATTTCAAATATTATTTTCTGTTATCATCCTGCCACTATCACAGGAGCCCAAAGCAATGTCATCCCTTGTCCAGTAATTGTGGAATGACACAAAGGGCAAGCTGAGAACAAAATCATGTTGGACACAGGCAACTTTCTGAGTCATCAGGTTATCTCTAATCCCTCCTTTAAAATATGTAACTTTTTCAGGTGTGCGGGCTGAAAAAGTTATTCACACAACAACCTATGTCTCCCAACAAATTGCCATTAGTTGCACAGAATTAAACCAGAAAGTAGCAGGAAGTAGTCATCATTTTGACAGTAACGTCAAAACAGGCTGGAAAAGAAGAAGGATGTAGGCAAAGTGTGTCTGACTTCTTTATCACATTTCAACAGCCTATACATAGAAAACGGATAAAAGGTGACTTTATAGCTAAATGTCACTATGACCAACATGAACCAAAGCAGCTAAATCCAAAATGAAAGGCGCTATTTGATATTTCAAAAAAGAAGCCAACAAAAATTACAAATTCCCATAAAGCTAAGAAACTATCAGGGTAATATTTTGCATGCCACTGCAGAAACAACAGCAAGAAATCTCTTCAGTTGTCCTACCTTCTTGAACTGCCTGGAAAGGATTGTTGCCATCCACAAATGTCACTGAACATGTGATTTTCTCTGTTTGTAAGATTTCATCATTCTGGTTGAGATCAGCAACCGCCATTCGAAAAACTTCCTCATCTTTTTTGGCAGATTCATCAAAAATTGCCCCTGTGGAGAAAAAAAAGAAAAAGAACAAAAATCACATTGCACCTTTTCACCTGCAGTATCCCAAAGTATTAATCATAAACACTTAAGACACTTTTTGCTAGAATATCATCCCTTTCTCACTCCTTAAGAGCCGTTCTCTCTATACAGAGCCCAGAAGCTGCTTCACAATATACAGAATTCCTACATTTTAACATTAATCTAAGACATAAATTAAAGGGAAGCATTGATTTGAGCTAGAAACATTGGGGGAAACTAGCTAGGCACAATGCAAATTATCTGTGTAAGAACATGGCCATGAAATGAGAATCAAGTTCTTCCAAAGGTGCAATTTAATTTATTGAATAACTACAGCGGGCTAGGATATACATTTAACACTGTATCTACTGACAATTAAAAAATATCAAGTTCAAACAATATAAGAATAAGCCTAAAATGGTAGCAGCACTGGCAAAACGAGGTAGAATTGACACCCATGATCAATAGACAGGTCAGCAGCCAACATAAATTATTTCAGGTGTAATACCTCTAGGATTTGCAAAACAACAACTCCAGCTAATTGTCTGACTCTTGAAGTCAATAACTTAAATTTAAATTTAAATGCTTAATTACAAGAAGTTCTGCCTTTATAAATCTCACAGAAAGTGAATGTTCTGCCTATTCCTTCAAAACATTTAAGCAGAACATTGTAAACAGGGAACCAATAAACTCAAGAAGAGCTGGGAGAGTGAGAGTGCCCAACTCCCATTTAGCCAATTCTTCAGGTGTATTGAACAGGAACTCCAAGGCTACTCCAGAGGTTTCAAGCTTTTGTTCTTTAAACTATAGCATCACTTTTAGCATCACTGATTTCCTATTATTTTACACTTGCTTTTTGTATGAACTATTTATCCAGTGATAGCTCCAATTACACTGTTACAGTCCTATGACAAATGCTAGATTGTTTAAAACCTTAAAAGCAAGGCTATCAGATTTTCAAGCACCTTTCATTTTCCGGTAGTAGATTTAAGAGACAGAAGGGCTGGTTCAAAACCAGACTTTTGAAAACTGTGTGTATTTATTCCTGAGTGTCTGTTGTCAGCACAGAACTCAGCTAAGGCAGTGAATGTGTCAAGGCAGACAAAGACAACAGAAAATACTGATCAATGATGACTCCAGGTAAACACCTGCAATCAGTGCTGCAAAGAACTGAAAATGATTCATTTAGAGGAAATGGCTACTTTAAGATAAATAAACTTCATACACAGTGTTTACTGCGTTTTTCCCACTGACCTCCGACACTCCTCTCCCTGCCAGCACCACTCATCCTTCATGAGCATCATCTCTTCCTACAATCTGACCGCTTTGACTCCAGCATTTTCCCTCCTGAAGCTCCTACCATCTGGAACAGCTGTTCTTTACTTCTCCACCTCATTCACCTGTCATCTCTGTGCAAATCTCAGCTGAAAACATTCATTTTTCCCCTTGCCCCCGTTCCATTTTCCCTTGTTTTATTTAGCTCCATAAAGCAAAGCTGCACATGGCTGAAAACATGCTTGGTATGCAAGATGTTACAAACCCTGTCTTCTCCACAAAGACAGCTACTTGTGGATACATGTAGCATTTAAAGGAACAAAAAACTGTGTCCAAGACATGTCTTATAACATGTTTCTAACCTCATGGAACTCAAACCAAATCCACACAGGCTTCATTTCGGGGTTACTGATGATAATGACATAGCCCTACAAACATTTGAAGAAACGATTTACATGGCTACTAAGTAACAAGGGTAAAATTAAGGGAAAAAAAAAAACAACTGGAAAATAATTACAGTAATTAGTCAAATTCTATCCCTGTAGAGTAATTCTGTCACAAATGCTATACTGTAAAGAAGTGAACATACACAGATTTCAGGCACATACACAGGGCAGCTGTCAACTATGTTGCAGAACAGCATGGCAAAACAAAGATCTTCCAGCCAACACTGCAGAGTACCGCTTCTTATTCAACAGATGGGAAATATTCTCTTAAGCCTGGCTTGGTCCCCAAAACAATCCAGGTCATTTATTGAGTAGAGAATACAGCAAACTCCCAGGTAACTAGGTTTCTTTTGTATGCATCATCATAAAAATCCCTTCAGCACCTTTGCCCTTCCAATGGGCAATGGAGGGCTGCTGCCAAGATAACCCTGGACTGGTGAATCCATCAAGGTTCTCAACAGATGAACCTTCTTGACAATCTTCCCTTTCTTCCACACACAGATATTCCTAAAAAACTCCTATGCTTTTTCTTTAGTTTCTCAGCCTGAAACAAATCCTAACTGTGTCAGCATCTGAACATATACGGGACTGGGTAAGATCAAACTCCACGTTGTCTTTACAAATGCTGCTCTTTCTCACTTGAGTACAATGCCCCCACTTTTGCTCTGACCACTGCTTATGTTTTTACGGCTCCATGTTTCAGATGCAAATTTCAAAATTTCTCCTATAACCAATACTGTATCTGACATTTTAAAAAAACTACCTCACAGAAATGACATCACACACATTATAGTGTGGGAGTATTTCCATAGGTGAAACACACAGAGGTGAATTGCAAAAAAAAGTTCTAAACATAATTCCTGTCTGAGTATCCAAGCAGGAATTAGATTGCTTTCCTTCAGAAACTCAGGCCTTATTCATTAGAGTATCTAACTTCTCTACACAAAAAGCCTTTTAAGATATAATAAAGATTACACTGTTCCTTTCAGGAGATGGCAGTGCACAGCAGCACATGTATTACACTTTCAAACAGTGATAAGAGGAATTTTATTACATAATTGATTCTCAAAATTTAATTTCAGTTGTTATATAAAATTGAAAACCTAAAAACAAAAGAAAGCCAAGCCACAAAACCCCTGAATCATTTTAAAATTGTTACTATTCCCATATATATATAATTTTATGTCCCTGTTTCAGCTGTATTTCATGTGTCTATATATGTCTCTGTATTACAGAGGTAGATGGAAGGGATATTATTTTTGTTTGTTTTCTAAAAGAAAAGCCATTTCACTGAAAAGATGGAAGGGATTGTTTGGATTGTGCTAACATTGCTGGAATATTTTCCTTTCACTGTCATTTCAGGAATTATCCTCTAGTTAACAGGATTGATCTTTCTTATGTGAAACAGGTATATCAAAATTTTTACATCTAGCTCAATATGTAACCTTTAACTAAGGGTTAACTTAAACCTTATGTATGACATATGACTTTTTCTTGCCAAGGCCTGAAGTCTGAAGTTTTTATGTGTATTCTTTCAAATATAGTCATTCAACCCAGTCAAACAACCCAAATGAACAAATAAAGGGTATCAGACTTTAAAATTACTTCCATAGTAAGACCTATATGCTCTCTCATTTTTTCATGTAGAGCTGGAAATGAGAGAACTGGGATGACCACAGTACTTACTTGGAGCACATGTCTAAAATGAACCCTTTTGGCCATAAGAAAAATTGTTACAGAAAGTAATAACAGCTGAGGAGGAAAAGCAGATTATTTCTACAGATACTGTAAGACACTCACACTCTAGAAAAATGATGCAACACTATTTACGAAGAGAGAAAGTCTTCAAAATTATACAAAAGTAATGCTGTTCATTTTTCTTTCACCCCCACGGCTCATCTCAGCTGGAAGTGGCCTCACACTAAATATGTCATTTCTAACTATGCTCAAGGAGCATTCCCATGATTGCATCAGGAGCCAACATGCTGACACAGCAACTACTCTGCACCAGTTTCCCCCTCCTGTTTTATTAGCATGTCATTACTTTCAGCTTTATTTCAGAATCTGGATGAGGACAGCTCAAACATAATTTTCTTCTGGCTTTTTAAAAACCCTCAGCACATCAATAATGTTGTGTGGTTTAGCAGAGAATTCTTTACATTTAACTGTCTCATTTGCACTCAGCCATGCCACCAGAAATCTGTCATTTTAAGTTAATATAGACCAAATCAGACAAATGCTCAATAAGTTCAGATACCGATAACAACATTAGAATGGCTTTTCAAAGATCCCTTGTCCTACTGACCCATACAAACACAAAAAATACAATCCAAATTAGGTATTAACAGCTATTTCTAGAGTGATTTGAGCAGTCTTGTGGAATCAGTCCAGAAAACAAGAATGTGAGAGAAATGCATCATGATTGCTAGGATGAAGCGAGAAGAGATTTAAAACATTGTGCATCTTTCTATCAACTAAGAAAGGACAAAGTCCACTGCTTGCAGTGTTCTCGAGTATTATATATATATATTTTATTCCATAGGAAAGTATGACATTTCTGGACCTCAGTGCCCCATATTAGTCTCAGAAAATTAAGTACCTTATTTCAAAGAGGAGGAAGAGCACATGGATTAAATGCCATTGTGAATTGAGGTCACAGTTCTGTTTCAGCACACGTTAGCTTTTCACCTTCTAACATTGCACACACACCCCTCACCAATAAAAACCATATATGCTTTGCCCAATAATTTACTAGTTCATTCCAGGAATGTTTGGAGAGAAAAGGAAGAAAATGGGAAAATGTACACACAGGAACTTTTTGAGCAACTATCTCAGGTTCTCAGCAGCTCCTGATTCTATGACAATTCTCTGAGCCACTGATATTGCCAACCTTTTCCAGTGTCTGAATCCAATTCCACTGTATTTTCTCAACTGCTGCTATTGAATTATTATTCTGAGTGAGAAACTTAACACTGCTCCTGGGAGAGGGTTGGCCATGCTGTTAATGTTCAGAACTGGAACCTGAGAGTTTTGACTTTTCACGGCAGATCTCATCTGAAATGTCCTTCAGATCTATGAGCTCATTGCCACAGGTCCAGCTCCCCAGTATGAAATAAGGTTATGAGACATTAATTCCTGGAGGCCTCAGTAAGACTGCTATTTGAGATCCTCAGATACATTGTAGAATCAAATCTCATGTTATTTCTGGGCCATGTCAATGTCTGGTTGGGAAAATTTGTATCAAATCCACTCATTTTTAACTATAGTGGCAAATGCCTGGCTATATCACATACTATCATGTCTGATTTACTGAATATATCCATGCAGCTTTATCAGGCCAATTATAATGGTATTATTGTCAACAACAAGAGGGGCTGCATAATTTAGCAGGAATTTAGGCAGTAATATACAGAGACCTTGCCTTGTGCATGCAGCTCCCATTATCATGGTATTCAGCATGCACTCATACAATTGGACCCTGCATTTCATTATGACACGTTTAAAGCTGCTGTTAAGTTTCTCTGTTGACCAATAGGCAGCTGAGTACATGCAATCACATCTTGATTCTGTCCAGGAAGGGAAAACAGCACACTTTGCCTTTGTCTTTTAAGCTAAGTTTTAGAAACCCTTTACAAAACAGCACAGTAAGCTTAATTTTGTCATTGCAGCATAAAGGCACTTGAACTCCTCCACCTCCTGCATCAGGAGGGAGTTCCCAGCAGATGTGTTCCCAGCCACCTCGCACGTCAGGCTGCGGATGCCAGCCGCGGCACAGGGCTTGGCCGCTGAGCTCCCCGGTCTGTGGGGACCATGGCTGGCTCACCCGGGGCCAGCGTGGGGCTTTAGCTCAGGGCACAGCCAATCCTGTGCAGCTGGAATCGTCAGCCTCATGTGTTTGCTCTCCAGAGCCTTTCTACCCTGCACCACAGGGATCTCAGCA
The DNA here is from genome assembly GCA_013397055.1 of Pachycephala philippinensis. Lineage (NCBI taxonomy): Eukaryota > Metazoa > Chordata > Aves > Passeriformes > Pachycephala > Pachycephala philippinensis. Next base: position 285,561 of record VWZT01006818.1, read on the forward strand.
CCAGAGTGCATCTAGGTCAAGCCGACATTTTTGAAAACACTACTTGTTTGTTCATTTTAATTTTTCAAGACTTTCACTGCTCCCATGATGATGTTAAAAGAGACAGCAGGGTAGGCTGAGGAGCACCTGCACCTTCTCCTTCTACAGAGAATGTAATGCCTTCATGTCCACCAAACAGCAAAGATAAGATTTGTGTTTCTACTTTATATATCTCTTATTTTAACGAGCACAGTAAAGACATTGAGCAACACCTTAGCACATATCTTCCTCTATTTATCAGCAGACATGTAAAAGAAAATTAAAATAATCAGCTTAAGAGAATGTATCTGCCACCCTAGATCTACACATATGTATGGAAGTTCTACCTGTGACTTTTAGCAGCACAGATGAGACCAGAAAAACTTCCCTTCAGTTTCTTCATTACCAGTGATGCAAGACTGATCAAATAAGAGAAGCATCAGGCCTACTGTCATTTTTTAAATGGACTTCTGTAAAGGTTTGCTTCTGATAGAGAAGAGTGGATATTTTTCCAGACCATGAGCAATGCCCATTTCCCTGACACTGGTGGCACTGAATGACCATACATTACATATGCCTGAGTACAGATTGCTGCTCTCTCCAGAATGCATTCCTTAAATAACAACAGCTGCATCCATTTTTAATGCAATGAAAAAAAAAATTAAAAAAACCAGAAAAATTATTAAATACAAGGTCCACACATAATCAGAATACGTGGGAAAAAACCCCACCCCAAAACAAAACTCCCCACGTTATTTTCTACAGAAGCCATCCTCCCTGTAAATCTTGCCATCTAGTTCTGCAGTCTGGTGTATGTACACAAATTGTACGTTACTGGTATTAATTAGAGAAGCTGCCCTTTCAGTTGGACACAACAATTAAATCAGAGATTTAAAGAGCTGGACTGGAGAATGAAAGTTTTCCCTGTTCACACCCAAGTTTAGCAAATGCTTTCTGAATGTACAAACCTAAATTTAGGTATATGAACAGTCTCTCTCAAGTTACATCTGGAAACAAGTCTCTGCTGAGCTTCATATAGTGCTTTCAACTTTGTATAGCACCACTTACCCAAACCACAGTCCATTTTTGTTCCTTTTATAAGCACTTAACACATTCTCAGATCAGCTATATGACTGGAATACCACAGAAGTGATAAAGCAACTGCTTCCCTTTATTGTTTTCATTTTCTAACTTGAAATATTTGAAACAGAGGCGAATGAGGAATTTTACAGGTGTTTCAATCCAGCAAATTGCTAGAGGCAAAGTCTGTTTAAAATACAAAGAAAGTCAGAAAAGTGCAGCTATCATCTAAATACAGAAATGTCTTTCCATTCTTCTTCCAAAACACGGTTGTTTTTTAATGTCCCAATCTCACAGTAAAACAACTGATACAGTTCTGCTTGGCTTTGAAAACTGACATTTGTTTTAAATTATTTGACTTCAGGAGGGTATCCCACCGTATTACGCCTCCACCTTTTTGTTATCTCTAGAGTATACCAACCAAGCTTTGGAACTGTGGTGGCTTGACAGGTTGAAAAATTAAATAAAGACTCCACTTTTTAAGCTTTTCTGAACAGATTTACATGCAGTGAGAGCCAATGCTCCAGGTATTGTATGTCAAACCTATAAATTATAAGATGATAGAGAATTCCTAGGTAAGGTGAAACACAAGCCTGAAGGTATAGAATCAATTGTCTTTGCATTGCCTTAATTTAATTTTAATACAACTGGAGGCAGTCTGGGGTCAGTTAATCTGTGCACGATAGGTGCTGGAGTTCTCTGGAGCTCAGGAAATTTTGAAAATTAGTTCTCTGACAGTTTGCAAGACCAGAATGCACACTGGATTTTTTTCTTCTGTTTAATTCTACAACAACATTGTGGATACACATCAGTGTCATTGGGAATTATGTTCACATTTGGAAAGAACAGATTCTAAGATCTTATCCTCCTTATTTACACTGTCTGTCAGGCACATATGCACAAGCACGAACTCCTTCCAATCACCATTGAATTGTTTTAAGCTCATCCTGACAGATATTTCTAATTGTTCTCAAGTTCTAAACCATCATTTTACACTTATATTTAATGTAGCAAATGGTACAATTTGTCAAAATCATCTGCTGAGTCTTGTTAATCTCATTTAAAAAACAGCTGTCATTTGCCAGTCCCTTTTGCTGATGTGTTATTGTTGGCTACCAAGTACAAGAAGGAGGAATACAGAGGGAGAGGAAGGCAAAACATCGTGGTCCTATCAAGAAAGGCATTTCATAGGATGTAATGAATTGGGACACACAAGGATTATCGAAGTTCAACTCCTGGCCCTGCATAGGCCAGGCCCAAAAATCACATCATGTGCCATCTATTTTGATGCATTTTTTTTTCTATGTAACATATAATCAATGGCATCTTAAAAGGCAATTCTAAAAAATCTCCAGGTAAGTAATAAAGTCCCTTCTCAATTGCTTGACATTCTCATTAACTTAAGGAGTCCTCAAGTAGAAAAGGAGTGCAAAAACTACTATATCAAAGAAATAACAATTGACATACACCTTGTTTTTCTTCTTAAGAGCTAACTAATTGCACAAATTGCAGAGCCACAAAATATCTGTTCCTGCAGACTGAAAAGTGCTGCACAAGCACCTGTTGTGGCATTGGAGACCGCTAACTACTTTTGTAAATGCAGCAGGGCACAATATCGTCATCATATAAACAATACTTTTTATACACAACGTACCTTTCACAGCATAAAAATTAAGATATCTTCTGTGCACTGTTCCACTATAAACTTGATGTGGTGATTAACTACAGTGATAATATCTTCACATTCATTATGCAACAAATGAGCTGATAATAATGAGAAGCTCTTCATGTTTTCTATCATATCCATAACTATCAAGTTAGGGTCTAGCTGTGAAAAGCATCTGGTTTGGTAGATACACTTGCCATATTATTAATATCCCATACAGAACGTTAATGTGATGATCATAAATTTACTGAATAGTATCCACATTCTTGAAAAAGAATATTAAAAAACAACCTTATAATGTATTTTTAGAGCTTGTTTAAATGCAGGTTTAAAACCAGAGCAAACACTGATTCGGTGCTCTACTTCATCATTTTTATTAGCCCCTACTTGTTAATGAAAGAACACTTCAAAAAGTGTCAACAAGCATGACTGTATCCTAAAAAATAACTGCTAAACAGTTGTTAAGCATTTGTCATCGCCTACTGTCTTCCACTCTCATACTTGTTGCTTTGTGATTTTTGAAAGACAAACTAATGCTTTCATTAATCAAATTATGCAGACTGCGAGGTAGAGATGGAGAGAAGACTGCTGCCAAACCATTTCTTTATGACATGAGGCAGCTGCAGCACCTCACTCCTGTAGCAGCTGAACTTAGCGGAGAATGAGATTCCCAGTCTGCTGGAGATGTTGTTTACACACACACAGATGTGAAAGTGCAAAGACTGGAGCATGAACTTTTTCTGGAGGGTTTTTTTTCTGGTTTTTCCTTCCTATTTCACTTGGAAATTTCACAAGCCTTTTGCTGCAAACAGTTTAATCATTTCATGGAACACAGAAGCCTGGCTTACAACACCAAAATAAAGGTGTTGACACTGAAGATGGCCATTGGGAGGGTATTACAGGAATAAGAGACTATTTCTTGAGTACCACACAGTGTACAAATTCAGCCTCCTATTCTCTCTAAAAAAATAAGACAGAGGTGCTGAGTCATCATGCCACAGATTCACAGAATGGTTTGGGTTGGAAGGGACCTTTAAAGACCACAGGCAGCGACACTTTTCACTAGATCATGTTGCTAAAACCCCCACCCAACCCAACCTTGAACATATCCAATGACGGAGCATGCACAACTCTGGGTATCACAAAGAAATACAGACAGGTAACCTTTAAATATAATGCTTTTAAAAAACTATCTGATACCAAGTGTAGTGATATGAATGCCATGGTTAAGAATTAAATAACACAAGGAAGAAAGCAGTAATGAGAAACTGTTTTATGAGCCTGACTGAATATGCAAAGGCAGACTCTGAAAATAATCTTTTTCTTAAACAGCTTTTCTATTCTGCTAGAGGAGAGACATTCAGCAAATTTACACACAAACATGGTATATGAATGGAAATGGGAGCAACCAAACAAATTAGTCCATTTTCTTGCAAGCAGGACAGGACTTTCTTGTAGAAGGCAATTTACATTCCAGTTGAAAATTAACATTTGTAACTTCTTTCACTCTTATTTCACAGAGAGTAACAAATCTGAAGGCAATCAGTTTCCAATTTCAACACAAAAACCACATCCAAAATTGCCCCAAGAAACAGCCACTTTCCAAAAAAAAGGTACAAATTACCATGTTTCTACAAACATGGTTCTTATTTACTTCTCAGTACAGATTTTGCTGAACTAGTGTTACTCCCCTTAATTATAATTTTTTTTATTTTATAATTTTGGGAAAAGCACAACCCATGTGGCTCTGAAATCTTCTTTGTAAATATTCGGGACTATGGGCTCAAAGTGCCTTCATGACCAAGGATATTGAATACTTAAATTCTTTGTAACATTTTATAGAAGATGGTGCCATACCATCATTGTGGTTCTTATTCAAGTTTGATAGAATATTTTCTTTCTCAACTCATCATGTTCACTTGTGTACAAAAAACAGGGTCTCAGAAAATATCTCTCAGATAAACTGACAAAATTTTTATTTGAAAAATTTCACCCAATAAATTAATTGTAATGATGTTTCCATTTTGGAACAGGCAAAATGAGAAGCGGAAAGTAAGAAAAGGGTAATGCCATTCTACATGAGACACATTAGAATATGACTACAAAGTCCTGCTTTAAATTTCTTCAACTCTCTGCTGCAATTTAACTTCACCCTTTGTTTTAATAACCCTACAGTTCTTCAGAAATGCAAAGCTCTTTGAAAATTGTGACATTGTCATATGAAATGCCTGGGAATTTGCATTTCCCAAAGCCTCACTGCAAGTCAATTAAAAGCCCAAGTTCTGCTAAAGAGTAGTTTCCAGGGTGCAATAAATGTCTGTACATTTTGTTTTTTATAAAGACAGAATTTCTCATTTTAAGACAGAAACTCTGAAGAATGAAGAACAGGTGTTTTTTTCCATTGGCTTCCATAATATCAACCTCCAGGTCCACAGTTGGAATAAACTTTAATCTCCCCAAGATCACAAATACTTTTGAGAAACTAGGCTAGATTTTTTTAATGAGACCTAGAACTGTGTGTTTGGTTTAAGTTATCACCTGTCAAGAACAACTTATAAAAAGCCATATGCAAGTGAATAATTACTTTCCCATTTTAGAGATTAAGCAATATTAAGCAGCTGTGGAGTGACTTGTTCAGACACTCCATAATTAGTTGCCTGTCAAAATTAGAAGAATCTAATAAAAACCTGATTATTCAAAGTACTTATCTTTATTTCTATCACTTAACACATATAATCTTGGAACACTGATATTAAAATAACAGTAAGTAGGCCATTATTATACATCCCACTTTATCTGAAGACTTCTTTTGAAAAGAGATTTAGTTTGCTTTTTTTTTGGTTGGAGAGTTTTAGGAGCAGAGCTTGTAAGTTTTGGTTTGCATTCTTGGTTTGGATTTTTATTGTTTTTTTTAACTGAAGTGGCTCTAAATTGAAGGTGACGAAAATGTGTTTAATGCCTTCAAAATCATTCTAACTTGAACAGACTTGAAGTCGAGTAACTTAGGCAAAGGCTTTCCTTTAAATTTTAAGACCTCACTTAAATCTGAAAAAAAATGCAAGCTGGAAAGTAGAAAAAGAAAATAAAAAATGAAATTATATAGAAAAAACACCCCAAAGCCAAACCAACCAAGAAAAAATCGTGTCATTAACCATATTCCAATTTAAACCTGCAATTTAGAGACCTGAACATGAATAAAAATACTCCAAAAGTGATACTTGTGGAGGTATAAATCTTGTTCTTGTTGCTGCATGACCTCTACTGATCAATTTCAGTTTGTGAGAAGCCTGCCAAAGTGAGAGAGAAGCGTTTTGACAGCAGCCAGTTGTAGGCAACAGATCATTTTTGAGAAAGTTTCCTTATTTATTTACAAAAGTGGTAAAAAAAGAACAAGAAAACTTCCACTATAATAAAAAAATAGGTTTTCTCTTTAACAAATTCATATAATCTGAAATAATTCCAGCTACTAACTTTCTGGGAACCAAGATCAAGGTTTTGTTCTCCTCTAGTCAGCAGAACAGTACCTGTAAAAAATGTGAATTTTATTTGCTGTCACATGTGATAAGCACCCAAGTAATAAACAAACAGGGAAACCCAGGAAAGAAGAATAACCTTCTTACTGTTCCTGTAATCACTTTTAGTATCAGCAATTCTCCCAGCTCACTAGTTTAAGAAAAAATATTTCTTGTGATCTACTACTGCAAATTTGAGAAAACAGCCCCAGTAGTCACTGTAATACAAACATTAAAGGAAATTAGGAAATTATTTTACAAAGCAGAAGAACATGTTACGTTCAAGCCTAGAATCTAAATTCTGGTCTCCTCTGCATTTAAATACTCCAGTAGATATATTTAGTTCAATTTTCCAGTCACTTCTGCCTTAACCAAGTCCTTTTATGGTTTGGGAAAAGATGAGGAAACCTAGATCACACTGACTTTGCCTACAGGCCTGTCACATGACTAGATATAAAGCTTTTAAATTTGTCTACAGGTTTTGAATCTCATTATTATCATATCAATTATCACAGAGCTATTTTAATTAGTTATTACTGTATTATTACCAATTAATACAGAATACTTTGAGTATATTGTGGTACATTTTATCTGGGAGAACATGTAATTAATTTGTCAAATTACTCCAAAAGACTACACCAGAATTCTACTTAATATAAACGCTTTTACACCCATAACTCCTGGTACTCAAATTCCTAACCAGAAGTTAGTAAAAACCCCATAAAATTAAGCACTGATCCAGGGATTCCCCAGCCGACTGTACCGAACAGAACTTGTTTCTTAGAAGAATTTTTTTTTTTTTTACATCTCTCTCTCGTTGGCCTCTTTCCAAGCAAGAAGAGGATATCTAAATATTCTGTATTTAATAGCAATGGAAAAGGCGTTTCTAGGAATTAGATCTCAGCTGCAGGCATGACTCCTAATCCCTCATTTTTAAAAGCAAGAACAACTTTACTGAGGTCATGATTTTCCATGCTAGATCATCACTGTACAATAATTTACTCTTTATAACAAGGTGGAGCTAATGTAAGATAAAATTTCGGAGAAAGACAAAAACTATACTGCCCAGGATTTGAGAATTATGTACTTGTTTCATAACAACAGAGCATGTATACTTCACTGGCCCTTAAAAAAGGGTAATATTAGTTGAAGAAATGGAACCACAGCAAGCATTCACATCCAGATCTCCTCCTCCCTACCCTCTGTTCCAGACAAAACGTAATGTGAGTCTGTATTCAGATATGCAGCTCTAAAATCAAATTGTAGGTAGCAATCCACAATTTCATGAACAAAATTCAACTTCCACTTGAGGGAAAAAAATTCAAGCCTCAAAACCAGTTAATATTCTACAAAGAAAAAGTATTATTCATTGGCTTGACAGGACAACCAAGAGGTATTTCCCTGATTCTGGGATCTTAGAGGATTTTCTTTCATTATTACCATTTCAGCCTCTAGTCATCCCAGTGAAACATCTCCTGATGGTTCCTTTTACAGATTGAAGGAAAATAAGCCTTGCAAAGCATCTTACCACTCAAACATAAGCATTTGCACCTGTCTCTTTTTTTTCTTTTTTCCCCACATACAGATAACATAATTTTCCTCTTTGGTCTTAGAAATAGAATGCCAAAAAAAGACTCCTTGAAGCATAAGGTAAAAATTTACATCAGACATTACCCTACCCACATTTATCTTCTCATCCCTCCTTCACTTTCATGGGCTCTGTATCAATAAGCTTTGCAGCAGATGTATTTATAGCACTGGTAAAGCTGTTTTACTGTCCAGAAAGTAATTCAAAGTACCAGGATGCTGCAATGGTGGCTGGGACATTTCCATGGGACATGGTTTAAACTCCTGAGAAGGAATAAACAGACATCTTAAGCACTTTTTGCAAGTTCTTTGACAACATCCTAGAATACAAGAGGAAATATCAGGACCATTCCTTATTGATTTATTATTATTACCTTATTCCATACAAAACACATTCCACTGTGTTTCATAAGTAAGGGAGTTCACACCTCTGCCTCCTGTAGAAGATTCAGGGCTGTATATCCCATAGCATCTCCAAACTATACTTCTCTGCTTCCCTCAGCTCAGGAAAGAGCCAAAGCACACCTTTGTCATCAGCTATGCTTACAAAAGCCAGATATATTCTGGCTGAAGTTTCAGCTTTCCTCTTTGGTTATCTCAGAACAAACAAATAAAATGTACATACGCAGCCACTTCCGTGTTTCGGATCTAAGCCCCAGTAGCAGATATAAATTGAGTGCCTGGGTAACTTCCTGGCCTGTTTGCTACATAAAGCTGTTCCACCTTGTATAAACTAGCTATGGAATAATTACCTGTCCTCAGAAGATTGTAGTTTCTAGTTCTGCTTACCTTATCTCTCTCTTTCTGAGTATATACAGAAAATGGGGAAGATGACTGTTACTCAAGCCTGAAGATGCATGACTTATCATATTTCACTTCTCTAATTACTTCTTTTAAAATCCCTCAATAGTACTTCATATAAGGTGGGAAGGAAGTCTCCTTTCCTAGATATGCAGGGTATATAAATAAAAAATATCACTCTGAAAGGTCACATTGTTATGTTTGCAGTCTGCAATAAGCCATCCTGCTTTACATGAAATTCATGGAACCTTTGATTAAAAAATGAAAATGCATTAACAAGCTCACAGAAGGGGAACACTGTATAGAATTACCATCTCATGCATACACACTCTCTAAGAGAAAGTGAAGAAGCAAAGGAACATGGTTTCCCAAATAGAAATGGCACATCACATATTTTAAGCCAAGGCAGAGCCTTCTAAAAGTGTAATAAAAATTGGTCAGGTAGAAGTCACTTGGGGTTTATAAGCTCTATCCTAGAACGTATAAGGATGACAAGGCTAACGAAGACTACCTTCTATTACGATTCTTCAGCAGTAGCATATATAGCACCTTATGCATGAATCTATGTCTCAAGCTTCGTTTTTCAGAGATGTTTATAGACCCAAAGGACAAAGACTGAAATGTAAAAAAGCAGTACATCTCAAAAAGCCTTGTGGAGTCAGTTCTGCTTTTTAAAGTAAACACTTATGTTAGTGAGTCATTATAAAACCTTAAGATTGACACCTAAGTTTCCACAAATAAAATCTTCCAACTTCCTCTCCCATATGACTGCACAAGAGTTTACCATATTACAAATACAGATTTGCATATTACTTGCCCCTTTTTTGTTTTTTTTTCCACACGTTCATTTTATATTAGGTTACTTTATTCTCAGAAATATGCAGAAGAGTTAGAGAGAATTCCAGAAAATAAATCCTTGAACTCACATCAGGAATTGGGAAAAATTATATACAGTGAGATCATCAAATAATGATTAAGCAGTCATAAATCACTGCTTAAATGCAAAAGGGAAACTATTTTCTAATGAACTCCCATCAGGAGGTTGTTTTTTTTTCTAAAAAAACAGCAATAAATTGCTATCCATGCATCTTTTATCAAGAGCACCAGCATTTTACAGTTGTATTTCCAAAATATTTGAAGAATCAATTGCAATTTGCAACTGTACTCTCATTTAAGTAATAAATAAATAAATATGCTTTTGAAGTATCTCCTTGGCTGCTTTCAAAGCCTTTTCACTATCAAATACTATGTCAAGGTTTTAAAAACCATATCCTGGTATCAACTTCTGAAAGTAAAAGGGAAAAAGAACCAAGTCTGAACGCCTTGGTGTTGGCTCTACTGCAATGCAAATAAGTACCAGATTACCTTCAGATACTGAAAATATCTGTGTTTATTTAAAAAAAAATATTACCATTTCAATAAAATAAGAGCCTGCAAAGCGTTTTTGGTTTTTTAAGCAGCAAGCTGAAAAGCAATCATGATAATCACTGCAGAGAGGCTAACCTGCCTTTCACCTACTTACACTGTTTATGTACTGAAACAGTCTGGCAAGGGATATAATCAACTGCTTCTTTGAGAAAGTAGAACTAATTTTCAGAAAGATTATTTGTGACACATTTCCTGAGAAAACTGAAAAACTCTGTGGGTTTCAGGAAGAGCTTGACACTTGCCCCATATTCTTCAATAGATTTTCAACACACACAGGACTGCTCAATATTTCTGCACAGCTCAAGCACATATCATCATCTTTAAAAAGACCCATTCAAAAACAGATTCTCACGAAGCACTGCAAACTCAGTGCTGGCAGGCCATGGAAATTAAACAGACAGAAAGGTTTTAATCAGCCATGGTGAACCAATGCTAAGAGCAGCTCTTACTCCAGGGACCAACAGCCCACCAGAAGATACGGACAAAAACCCTTCACCAGGAATCCTCAGACATCCTCCACTTTAGGTTACATTATAAATGACCTAAATATACTGTTATGTATATATTTGAATACATGGTGAATATATTTTCTTGCAAATTCTACAAACAAGAAATAAGTGTGAAAAGAACAGCTCTAGAAGATGCAGGTGAGATTTTAAAAAAACAGGCATGGATTTGCAGTGGGGTGGCAGGCATTATTCAGACAACCTGAAGTGGCCACAGTCATTTTGCAACAGAATGTTATTGTGCAAGTGCAGTGCTGAAGTATTGCAAATATAGAGTAATTGGGGCTGCACATTTTATATGCAATTTTCAAGCCATCCCTCTTGCCATATTAAAGGGCTTGGAAGGCCATAAAATTGTGCCCTGAGATTGTACTTAAAAGAAAATGTGGCACAGAGCTGCATGTCAGTGGCAAGGTAAACATGTTTTTGAATGGCAGCTGATCACATGCCACCTTAGGACTCAATGTACTTGAGGTTATCTGAACCAGAAAAACAGCATTTGTAGCATCCACACAGTGGTTTTCCTATGCATTTCAGCAGGCTCAAATACTGTGCTGTGTAGCACAAGAGAAAAGCTTGCCCAGTCAACAGAAATGAGGCTGATTTATATAACTGGCTTTTCTCATGCATGCATATAATTGTCCAGCATCACAACTATAAAGGTACCAGAGTTTTAGAGCTGCTCGCTAATCAAAAACCCATCAGAACCATGCATTTGCAGCTGAAGAATATAGTGTCAAGGAAATTTCTCTGTATATTCTGTGAGGAAGTGACACTTCCTGCAGCTTTGCTGCCTTTGAGAGGCTGGCACGCCAAGCACTGACAGGAGAATGAATAGAGCCAGTCATGCTAAACATGCATCCTATTGTTTTGGGCTGTGTCGGTCAGATCCACTGTCAACACATTTTCTGGTTCTCCCTCTGCCTCCCCCCACCACCATCTTTTGTTGCTGTTGTTGGCAACTTATACTCATCCTATTTGATTCAAGAAGAATATGCTGCGAACCATGCTGCATCTGCCAGATCTGCTCTTTTAAAGAAACATGGGCACATTTACTTAATTTTTTTTTTTTTTTTCTCTAAAAGGCCTCCAAAAATAACCCCTTGGGAAGCAGGAAGGGTTTTCTCAAAGACTAGCAGCTTGACCAGTTGTTTGATCAACAACTCTGCCTTAACCAGCTCTGTGTGGGCAGAAAGAGCTCATGGTGAACTAGAAACCTCAACATGGGACACACAAGTTGGGACTCAAACATGGGCAAAGTCTGAATGCTCTGCAGGTATTTGAGACAATTTCTATTCTACGTAATGGAAAACTGCAGTTTATCTGCTTTTTTTTCCCGTGCGGCAGTTTGGATCCACAACACCCCAATTAAAAAGTATCTCTTTAATCCAAAATAAAATGTTTTAAAATGAAATTAAATTTAGTAAATGCTAATGAAAACTGCTTCATCTCTCTTTGCAAAGAGATTTATAAATTATGAGGAGAAAAAAAAAAAAATAGGAAAACAAAAGGTTCCTCTAGGAACATATTTTACATGCAGTGTCACAAATGGATAAACTTCCTGAAAAAACACTGTCCAGGATTTTACTGTGGTCTGGAATTTTTCCAGGTAGGGAAAACAAAAAATGGGTGAACCACCCCTCAAAAAGTAATGAAGCCTAATTTAGATTCTATCTTAGAATTTAGGGAGCAAGGACAGTGACTTGCAAGACCTTAAAAGTCAATGACAAGCCAGAAGGAAGACTTGGTTTTGTTTAATTTTCAAAAGACATTAACCTGGCAACCAGCCTTGAGGTTAAAGAACAATAATAAAATTTAGGCACATTGTAAAGTGGCTCCTCTCAGGTTTCCCCTTAGGGAAAGCAACACATTTGTCAGGATTGGGAATGCCATCTCTTACCTTCCCAAAAACAGAACCTGCCTGAAGAGATGTTTATACACAGGCACCATGAATGAAATCAAATGATGATAAAAAGATAAGTTGCCAGGGTTCTGGCCTACACACATTTGAAGGAAGACTGAAACTACAACCTACAGGGAGAGGCTGTCAAAGCAAAGAATGGCAGAAAGTCACCCTGCTAGACAGAATAGGAAAGACTGTGATATCTATTTTTTGTCAATCACATAAGCTGCACCACATCACTCTTTTTAACCCTCAAGCTTCAGGAAAGAGAAGATAGGCTTCTAAGGACCCCTAGGTTACTGCAACGACAGGGAATCAAACAGGAAATAAATGATGTTAGGAAGAGTGGGATCAAAAGAGAAAAAACAAGATTAAACAGAAGCCTATCAATATGTTTCAGGAAAGCCTGGGCATCTGCAAAAACAGAAAACATTTTCTAAGCTGCAAGATCTCTTAAATGTGACAGACAGAAGTTGAATAAACATTGCTTCTCCAAGGAGGAGGGAGGGAAGATAATGGTCACTTAAGGTTACAGGACTTAACAGGCTACCCCTGATCAGCAGGTGTATTGTAAACGAAGAGATTTTTAGACTTTATTCCTGCTTCTCAACCTTATGCTTCTTTTGATGATAGCATTGCAGTATGATAGATTTACTAGATTATTTAATCCTATTTTACTTCAAACTCCAGAAATTTATGAATAGGGAAGAATGAAACAGCTTGCCAAGGCTGAGTTCCTCAACAAGTACCTTGAGTAGTATTAAAAGATTGGACAGTGGATTCTGCACTGATCATGGCCCAGGGAATATTATTTTAAAAAACCCAAAATAAAACAAATAACAAACCCCCCATGTATTTTTAAACATTAATTGATCAAAATACCCTGAAATTTCTGGGTTACACCATCTGCAGACTTAGGAAACAAAAGAACAACTTCCCCTTGGTGAATTTTCACACCCAAGTGCTTCAACTTTAACTTGATAACTGGGTAACAGGACTGATTATAAAATACCACAATTTTCATCCAGTGGGAAACATCCTGGAAAGAAACTTGTTATTTGACCTCAGACTACAACACAATCAAGTGTGGATCCTCTTAAAAGCTCTCCTTAATTTCTTCTTTAATCTTTTTTTCAGTGTTCTGTTCACTAATGCCTGGGTCCTTTTTTGCATTCTCTCCTCTCACCTCCTAGCTTTCCCTTTCAGCCTTAGCTCCAATTTTTTTCTCTGCTCCATTTACCACACTATCTCCCAAATATTCCTAACTTAATCTGCTCAGCTTTTGCATTCCCTTGCAGTCTCTCTCAGAAACATGTTTTTCAATCATACCTATAAGGCCTTTTGAATATAAACACAATGCTTAAAAAAAATTAGTCTAATCATTTCTGTATGTTTTCTACTTTCCATCCCAAGTATTCACTCTCAGTTACACCTTTAGAGTTACTTCTTTAAAACCAAGATATTTCAAAGAAATTGGGACTTCAGTTTCCCTGATTTCCAGCTGCATATTTACCTATAGAATTGCCTGTTTTCCATGCCAAACCCTAATTGCTGGGCTACTCCTACATCCAATTTCTTGCAACCTAAACACAACTAAGAAAGTGGAAAAGTAAATAGCTATTACAAGGCAGGAGTGCAAATGTTAAGAGAAAACTTTATCATTATAAATCAACTCAATTCAAAAACCTACATCAGATTTAAATCAATATAATTAAATTAAGATTGGCTGTGTGCAAATGGCAATAAGAATAGAATAGGTCATCATTTATATTTTGGCCCTATTTTTTGAAAGAAAAAAAGATTTTTTCCAAAGGCTTCTGAAAATAGTCAATTTCGAATCTCACATAAATTGTGTGAAGATAGGTACATAAATTGTGCAATCTTTTGATACTACAGCAGCTTGGGCTACATATCCTCCATCCATCACTACTGGAGCACTAAGGTAAAATTTGCTTTGACCTCAGATTTGTCTAGCGACTCAAAGAAAATCAGTAAATGTGTAAATGTCCATATCCCAAGGGAATGCAAATAAATCTATCAAAGTAGAATTCAGAAAGTCAGGAAACCTCACCTTGGATTCATTTCTGGCACATTTGCTTACTCATTCAATACCTAAAATCAGAAAAGCTTTAGCAGCACAGTTACCAGTTTTCTTCTTTAGAAATGCATTAGGCTAGACTTGCCCCATGTATGAACCTCTAGCGATTGCAAACTTGCCATTTTATCAGAAGATTTTTACCTGCAATAATTACTGTTATGACATCCAGCAGCACTGCTAATCTGATGTTACAAGTTAGTTCAATTATTTCAGTATTAGGCATTAATAATTATATTAGTTATAAAGTTTTTTATATAAAGACTTAGTAAAGTGCAGTAGAAGTTTTTACTTATTCTAGAAGGATTTAAATGTAGCATTTTGCGTCATTAAACACAGTCTACTTTAATTTAAATAGAAGTACTGCAGTAAGACTGAAATCAAACAGTCCCAAGTGCAACAGCAAAAATTTCTATTATTTCACAGATATGTCATTATGTCAGAGATGTCATTTTTCTGAGAACAATACAATATGCAATTACAGTATGCAGTGAAGAGCATCTGGAAACTAAAAATCAACTTATGCCTGTGTAAAGACCCCCATTAGCTTCACTGGGCTTTGAATCAGGCTGTTCCTGCAGATCAGTCAATGTAATTCCCCTCAATGTGTCAGACATTAATTAAGTTAACACAGAAAAGAACAGCACACAGCAAACAGGTGATGACAAAATTGCCCAAAGCGCTCACCTACCACCGAAGCCTGCCCATCAGGTACCATTTCATAACCTTCTGAAAGGCTTTCAGACTCCAGACAACATTCTGTTGCTGTCATTAGAAACATACTCGTTGACTTCCCTCAACCCATTGAAAGTTATTACTCGCAGTTATTTCTGGCTACCAAGAGGCAGTGTTCTGGCACTGCTTTACAAACATTGATTCCAAGCGGGAATTTTTCAGCCCAAGTTTATAAAGATGCATCCTCTGCTTTCTACAGAGTCAAAGTCACAACAGGATAGATCTTTACCATGCCCTTACTCCTCCAGCATACAGAACAGACTAAAAATTGACATCTTTCTATCCTCCTGAGAGCATGCTGCTCTAATAGAATTTATGTCTTAAGCTTGGACAACCTGGGTTGTGTAAATTCCACCTCCACTCATTTGTGAACAAATTATTATGTTGAAAAATCCTAGATGTATCACTAAGCTTACAAAAGTCAACTTGCTTTTGAAGACAAGCTTTTAGATTCCTAACTCAACAGCTGCTAATTGAAAGCCATGCAATATTAACCTTTGTAATCAAGAACTTAAAGTCTTATGGTTTTAGGACAGTGTTCTAACATAGGTGTGAATTAATAGCAGGTCAGTCAGCCTATAGCCTCAGTACAGGGTACCAAGTCAGAATATACACCTTCCAAGACAGATTAACCCAAATGAAACCAGGCATAAGGCTTGGAGCATTCAAATGATCCCATTTGATACCAAATAACCTCTGAAGTATTGCACCACAGCATCTACAAACTTCTTGCATTTTTCCTTACAAAACACCTTCAATCTGTAAATATGTTCACTGTTGTTTTCCAAAATCCCTCATACTTGGAACTTGAAACTCTTCCCTTGCTCTGCCCCATATGTGACAGGTGTGAAAAGATTTTTACTTCCTAATAGGAAAGGATAACATGTACATAGTCTTAGTAAAATCAGTATTGCTCTGATTTCTCAAGTGAGGCATACACTTGTAAACTAGCAGTTTTTAGAAGCCATTTGAGATGTGCTCCATTCACCTTTCCTGTGTGACATCCTGGGTACTCACACCTCCAACCATCAGATCACTACTGCATGCTAAATAGTTTCTCTGTCAAAGGCTCCTCTGAGCTGGCACACTCAACACAGTTGAGATCAACATAAGTAATTCTACTGTGAAAGATTTCTTGCAGAGTATACTTTTCAGAAACTTTGTTTTTCTACACAGCTATCTTCCAGTAAGGACTAAATTTAAAAATTTTATCTCTTTCATTTGATTTAGGCTCATTTTTCACTCTCCTCTTGCTTTGATTTACCTTATCTCTGTTTCCAGACAAGACTGAGTAGCTACAAGAGATGCATTTCTATTCCACAGCAGTGCAAGCTCACTGCTGCTTTGATTCCCCTAAGTCAGGTCTTCCAAGACAGATTCTGGGGAATACCTCCACAGTGCTGGATTCTTTTAGGCTTTTGTTTTTATCTGTTTTGCATCATTGTCCAGAGTAGGTGTGGCAATATAACCACCTCACACGTCTCTTACTTAAAAACTTAGTTTCTCACATAGACCAAACATGGGAGATCTGAAACAAGCAGCTCTTCAGAGAGGAAGACCCTGGGTTAAAAATGTTACTGAACATCAAGAGTAGAGCACCCTGGCACCTTCGGGGAACTTTTTTCTTGCCTGAGAAACATAGAGTCTCATGATCGCACGTTCTGTTCCTTGCATCAGTAGGTCATAGAATGGTTTCAAGGAACTGAGAGCAAGGTTTCTCCATTCAGAAGAATGAGAGGTCAAGGCTACAGATGCAGATGTCCACCAGTTCCAGAAAATGGCTCACAGATTAGAGAAACACATAGGTGAAGGAAATTGGCCAGGAGTCAATTTGGATGTTTACAGAGAAAACACTCTGCAATCATTCAAACCAGTTATCAAGCATACAGAACAAGTATTAGCAAGAAACCAGCAAGTTTCTGATGGTACCTCCTCTCCAGTGGGGGAAGGTTTCTCCTGGAACCCTTCCTGGCTTCTATGCGGTTTTCATCACCATCATTTTCTTTTTGAAATTGAAACATCTTGCAGGCTAGATTCTATAGAAAACATTAACTGATATTTTTAAGGGTTTTTTCTTTACACTAAATGAAATCCAACCTGACGCTGACTGTAGTTTACCAAGCCTCAAATGACACAGAAGGTTAATTGCTCTGGGTTAAAAATATATTGGTGCTCTTGCTGTAAAACTATTTTCTCTTTGTATGGAAAAGAATGAGACAGACTTGCAAGGTGCATTAAGATGTGGAAGTACAACTTCAACTGACATGGCACACCACTGTATATTCAGTAAATCCTAAAGATCTTTTGGGATTCTGAGACTGTTGAGTCTAAATTGCTGGGCTTGCCTTCTAGCTCGAGAAATAAAGGTTCATGCTTCCAGACTAAGGGGATAACAATTCTCTCTTTTCTGATGTCCAGTTCAAGGAACATTTTTACAGTTCAAAGATGTATTAAAAGTTAGTCACAGTCACCAACTTACAAGCACACTCTATTGAACAGATTTGCTTCATTTAAAATAGGATGATGTTCAACACGCTATATCACCTCATTTTTCTTCTCTATCTTTATTTTTAGATACAGTTATACTTTTATACCTTCCATTAACTTTCTGAATCTTGCATACAGATCCTTATGCAGAAATTGCTACACCTCTCTTCTGAGTTAGGAAGCCAGCTTTCATTTTCTTTGGTATATTACTACTTTAAACAACACAGCAAGAGATAAAACACATGAAATTGCATTTGTAAGAACACAACAAAATTGGCATGGTGACCCATAATCAGATGCAGCTTCTGAAACCACTGTGAAATTGATCTTTTTGAAAATGACAAGATTTTGTCAACATCCCTTTAAAGTACTACTTTCCACCAGTGCTTATAAACACCTTTCTTAAAGGCACAAAGAGAGAATTATGTATCATAAATTAATGTCATAGTAAGCTTAAAAGGGAAGTCAGATTTAAAAGCAAAAGGAAAAAAAAAACCAAAAAAAGCACCTGAGCACAAGTAATCAGTCATTCAACCCCAACAATGAAAAATGGTGAATGCTTACATATTGCTACTTTCATCAGTCCACCAGACTGCATAATTTATGTCCAAGACAAGAAAAGCTTTGCCACACTGAAGAATGTATTTTTTTTCACAAGCTTCAGAGAAGGTAGTTTTCTCAGACTACAAAATGCTCCATTCCCATTTTAGCAGTGTTAAAAATTAAAATATAGTTACAATTAGTCTACTGTGCTAAGTACTCAAGGATCTTACACTATAAGATGTGCAATCAGCTAGAATATAGTGTTTACTTTAATCCAAATAAAATGAAAACCACAAATTGATGACAATTATTTAGGTGCAAAAGATTTGTCCTTTGAATTCAGTTGCTTATACTGGTTCTGTATAATAAACTGAAAATAATACACAATCAGCTTCTGCGGTTCTTCAACCACATAAAACTTATTATGGCTATCTTTTCCTACAGAATAATTCTAAAATATCAAGTTACTGTCATCCACTTACAATAAACTGAATACCTCATTTATGATCTCTAACCATACAGTATTTCAGCTTCCATTTGAAAGAATAAAGTAAACATAAACCAAAACCAAAAAACAAGTGCAGCCAGAAGACCTGCATTTCACATCCAGACCTTCACCAAGCCACAACATTTCAGGGCAGCTCACCCACTGATTAAGAGGTTTTCCTACAGATTAGAGCATGGAAAAATCACAGCATTTCCATTTTCTCTCATAGGCTTTATTAGCAAAGTAAAAAGGCCTTTATTTTGAAGTTAACTGTGCTGTTGCATCATGGGTCTTTCCCATTAAAATATAATTCAGACAAGGGTAAAGCAAACACCTGCTACCTGCCAAACACAAAATACCAGCACAAAACTCAGCTACTATCTCTTTCTTCATTGCTGAATCCATGCAAACTCTAGGAAGGGAAAACTGCAGGATTCACTCAAAGATAATTAGCACTTCAAAAGGGTCTCTCTATCAATAAAAAGTAAGTTTATAGAAAAACCTTACCGTTTAGAAAAACTTTTTTAGTTATAAAAAATTTTATAGTTTAAAGGATTTAGAGAATTCAGTTCAAAACGTAATGAGGATGTGGTTTTGTTCACCCTACAGCCCAGACGTGGGTAAATCCTCATCATAATATATAAAAACAATTTAAGAATGGCTATAGTTGGGTTATCCAGATCATGGTGGTCTCCCCAGAAGTACTCCTACATATGCTTCTCTGGAAAGACAATGTCAGAATGCTGGTATCTTATCACATTAAAAAAGAAAAACAAACAAACAGGCCTACACTGAGGTAAAATGTTTGGAATTAGCACACCAGACAAAATTCCACCGTGAGGAAAACGCAGACAGCAGCAACAGGAAGATGCCAGGCCTGGTGAGGCAGATTTGGGTAACCTCTCTGGACAAGAATTCTCACCATGGCAAACTGTGGGGAAGGAAGCAAGTCCTTACACACATGCAATCCCAAGTTACAGGAAGGGCACATACACCTCGTGGACACCTGGGACTTGGAGTGTATCCAAGTGGTACCTCCAGAGGAACAACACACTGGGGACCCCCCCCACTGAGGCCAGAAGAAGGGCCATCAGGACACTGCAGCACCCATGTGGTGGTGACCATCTTTCTGCCTAACTTGGCTCTCTTACTTCTCCCACACCTTCCTCCTCCCCAACTTTTACATTTACTGTTAAATAAAATCCATACTATTGACTTTAGCACGTGGTCTAATTTGCACCTTAACTGGGGCAGAGACATCTTCTAATAATCAGACCCTAACGTTATTTGGTGTCATAAGTGGGATCGTAACAAATAATCTGCATGTATTTAAGGCCTATTAACCGTATTAACATAAACCAAAGAACCTCAGTGGTGAGGTTATGCATCGTAAGGCAAAGAGGCCTGTATCCTATCTAAACTTATATAGTTTTGTAATTAGCATGTTTAAGTGGCAGTTAATATTATTACAATGAATCCTCACCTGCCAAGCTCAAAAATACGGCTTAGAGTCTTAGGCAGCAAGACAAACATCTGTTCTCTGAACAGTAAGCAAAATTTGGTCTTATGTCTGAACAGTACTTCCTAACCAGAAACAAATGATCCAAAATGAAAAATAAAATCTTAGAATGTGGCTCTTCTTTGCATAAAAATTCTTCTATATATCTGCATTAAGTTTGCATGAATATGGTAAAAATGTCACCCTGTGGCTGTTTTCTGTGGCATTGTGCAAGAAACCAACAGGGTAATAAAAGGATTGGTGGAACTCCTTGTAGCCTTGGAGTGCTAAAAGACCAGAGCTGTTCATGGGGACTAGGAATAGAAAAATGCTCTTTTCTACTGTTCAGAGATAAGGCATGGCCCTTGTACTTGCTTCCCAATCCAAATGATGATGCTTGCCCCTGTCATAATTAGAAGTGTAAAGCTCAAAGTCATTTCCTAAGTTAGCTGGCTCCCTGACATTCTACAGTTTTCATGGATATAAGGAAGACCACTGGGAGAAAAAAAGTAAAAATCCTATTATATAGTGTACTGAACTTTGCAGGTGAGGCAACTTGCTTATTTCTGAAGAATCATTACCATGGTTGAGCACCAGTATATTATAATAACAACAACAAATAAAAAAAATTCACATTCTTTTCAAGCAGGAAAAAAGGTGCTGTTGGTGAGGGCCAAAAACCTTAAACACTAGACGATGATACCCCTTGTAGTACCACAGAGGGAAATAAAAGTCAGAGTTATTACTGAGATCTGTTTTCTTGGCTCCTTGAGCAAAATGTCAGCAGACTCAAATGACAGTGACAGTTCTTAAACCTTTCTTCAAGGAGTAGTTCAAAGAGTCAGTGTGAAACAAACAAGACTCTTGTGTTTTCTATACTGATACACCTTGCTTTTCTATTGTACAGGCTTTGGATTTTTATCTCTTATGTATTGACTTGAGTGTTTTTGTGCTGTGGTTATTTTTTCCTTTCCTATTCATCTTCAGTAAGGCCACAATGACAGGCTAAATTTTAGGTTGAGAAAAACTGTGAGAATGTTTCTGATAGCTTTCAAAAAATACTAACAGAAGAGAGAAAATAACATCTTCATAGAGCTGTGTCTTGAAGCTCATTTCTTTCTGATGCCAACACAGTTGGTAGATGATCTGGTATTCTCTCGTAAAAATGGACAGGGAAACAAAACTTTCTGGAAGACCATGACAAACATTTGAAAAAGCTAGAAAGCCCGTACCCATTCCAGGGCTGATGTGAAGCTCCCACAACTGGCAGCGTAAAGGAAGCTTCCCTGTCTGACCATCCTGGAGCCCCTCTGGTCGCCACTCTTGCACCACCTGAGATGGGACCAAGGCCCCTTTGCAGCTACACACCCCACACTCACACCAGGTTTCCTTACTGACTTGATCCCAGAGCACAGTCTCAGACATCCAGATCCTTAAAATAATTTAGTTATTGCACCGTGACTAAATAACAAAATTACAGCTCAAGCTGGTTCCTCAAGGAGGGACCCAGAAAAAAGGAGCCCCTGAGCTTTTATATCCTCACAGTCTAAAGGTGGGAAAGTCTGGAACCATCAGCTCCTGCTGGGTCTCTGGGTGTCCGGTCCCTGGCTGGGCCACAGGCTCCTGTGCCCTTTGTTCTGCAAAGGGTCAGCACTTCATGGCCTCTGGCCTGGGGCTCGGGCTCCTGTCCCCCAGAGCTGAACCTGCAGCTGCACCCTGAGCTACCTGCGCTGAATGGATGCCTCAACCAGCAAAGCACCACAGAAGAAGGACGGACAAGGACACTGGCAGCTTCCACACCTAGGACACAAGCTTCAGTTTGTCTGGATCCAAATGTGAACAGCATTAATACCTCTGCTAGCAGTCCCACAAACACTACTGAGGGGAGCCTGGCAGCCTGGCTTCTGACAAAAGGTTTTACAGTAGCCATGTGCCCACCTCAATTCCCCAGGTGCTCTTTCATGACAAGAGGCCAGCAGGCAGCTGACATAACATCCGGAGTCTGACAGTGAAGCACTCTGCCTCCCTGCAAGCTAAAATACAAGTGGCTCAAAGATTTTTAATGACACTGGCTGCACTTTAACCTGGAAATCCAACAAATGTTCTGAAATTCCAACCAGATTTAACCTGTTAAGAGCACCTGACAACAACAGTATCCTGGATTTAAATATAAGCATGAGAAGCAGTGACATGCAAATATTATCACCTGCTCTGATTATTTTAGTTGTATCAACAGTACTCTCCTTCTGTGTCTCAAAGTATTTCAAATAACATGTTTTCTCCACACAGTGCCAGTTCTCCAGATTTAAAGCCTTTGTTTGGACAACAATCAGTCAATAAAACTTCTGAAGCCCAGGATGAAAATTCTGGTTAAGACAGAGCTAAAGACCTGATTATGGAGCTGGATCCTTCACATCTCAAGGGAACACGATATTCTCTATCAATTGCCTCAAAATGCTTTTACCTGTCATTTACTATTTTCTTCCAATTTGGACTGACAAGAAATACTAAAATAAGAAACTTTTCAATGAATAAAAATAATAAAAATCTCATTCTTGTCTACCCTATCTTTTAGAACTCTGAGGGCCTAGCCTGCTCAGTGCATGTCTAATCTTGATGGTACTTGCAAGCTGAAACAATTCCTTGGAAAAGATCTGCCCACTTTTTTTTTACATGGATGTCTGAGTGATATACAGAAGTAGGAAGTAGTAAATGATTTATATCTTTCTCTGTTTTAAAGCAAGTCAATAATTAGTGTCTCTGGAAAGACACAGGCATGAAAAAAAAAAAAACTGTGTAGTACTTTTTTTCCCCTCAGACAGATAAGCATTGCCAATCTCCTAAGCATTGTGTCTTCAGAAGTGTGAAGTAGTAATATATGATTTAATAAGCAAGAAAGTTTCTTTTGCTCAGCTTTATCTTTTTAAATATTCTGTTTTTGTGAACACATTTAACTCAGACATCTGGCAGAGCAGTTGGAAGGAAATCCTTGTGATTAAGGGCCAAAGGAGATATGAGCACTGGGAAGATCTCCAGCAAAAGAACTGAGAGAAATTATAAGAAAAAAAAATTAAAAAATAATCTACAACATCTAGGCTCACAATGTAAAGAAGAAGAATCAAAATTAAAAAAAAAGAATATGGCAAAGAAATTCTACGTTCCCTTCCTTTAGTTTCAAGTTATTCATAGATCTTTCAGTCTCACCTGATTTTTTTTTTTTTTCCAAACCATTTTTATCACTGTTTTTTGGATTCAGATCAGGCTTAATGCCATCACAGGACGGTGCAGCCCTAAGGACCCAGTAGTACATGGTAACACACTTTCCCTTTCCCTTTGAAAGAATGGCAGGAAACAAAATTGGCTCAGCCTTTAAGTGTTTTACTACATGCATCACTCTGGGGTTGTGTGCCTCCTAGGATGAGCTGTTAAAAGCAACTAGTCTCTGCTCTTACGTCTGTATTCCATTAAGGCATTTAGTGCTGTCAGAAATTAAATTCAGAGTCAACAGTCAAACACACTGTATGTAAATGTGAACCTGAACTCCTCAACCCAGCTGTATTTCAGACCACAAAAAAGATACTGCAGCAACTTAGTTGAATTACACTCAGCAAAACCTCATGATTATCTCTCGTTCCATTTAATTCTTATTACTTCTATTAATAATACAAAAAAAAAAACGAAAAGAAAAACCAAATAGCTGTAAGAAAGCAGCAGGGAACTGCTTTTAACTGCTCACTCCCACAGTTGTATTTCATCTTCCAGAGCTGTCTTTAAAACACTTTGACAGCTCAGTTCTAGACTTGATAAGCTTCTAGGAGCTAACAGTTCAACTCATCCCAAAGATTTCAAACTGCTCATTAAAACAAGATGGCTATAGGCAACAATGACACTAAAAGAATGCGCTACAATCTGGTTGCTTGAGGGAAACCAAGATAACTTTGAGAAACTCAAATCCCCTCAGACTTGAGAAAGAAAAGAGAACAAATTATCTTCAGGAAGGACTTTGTCAAGTTTTTCTTCCCCCATCCCATACTTCTCACTGTATTTTTGCTTTCCATATTTCCTTCTTTCTTCTATTTGAATTAGAGGGAAAGGTCTCAGAGCAGTAACTAGTTGCAGCTAGCAGAAACTGCTCAGTCCATAATTCATAAGGGAGCTTTGGAAATCTATCTCAAATGTCATGTTGCCTATATTTACCATGTTGAAAAGCTCATATTTAACTTGGTCTGTTTTTCTGTTCTGAAAGTATAATGGCACAGGGTAGAGGTAGAAAGAAACCATTTTAATAATTTGTCTGGTTTGTTTTATTTGAATTACTAACATCCCATGTTTTATATGAGCCCTCTTTTCATTTTTGAAATTTACAGACCTTCTTCCTGTAAACAGCAATTAACACAACATATATGTATAAATAAATATATGTATACACAGACATACATGTTGATATAATGATAACCAAAATCTTTATCTGAGTGCAGAGACAGAGGCTGGATATGTGAGAAGGAAAATAAAGAACCAAGCTACATACAAGTCAACTATTCTCCAAGACTTTAACCCATGTTTTGCCCACAATGCAATAGACAATCACAACATCAAAAAGACACAGCACTTGCTTTGAGTTTTGAGGCCTGAATATGCCTGAAGGCCCTGAAGCATGACAAAAATTTTCCCCAACACTTAAATTAGCTTTGACATGTCTGTTGTTTCAACACTCAGCCCAAAGCAGCTCTGAATGAAAATTACATTAAAGCAAGAAATTGTCAGCTAATTTGCACCAAATTATGTAAAGGCACATAATCTGAGATGCTGGAGTGTCTTGGTGGTCACCTTATGAAAAATTGATACTCCACTAAAGGGACTGAAGCAACTCCAGAGAATGAGGCTGATGGCAAGAAAACAAAACGGACAACACAAATTTCTCAAGCACTAACAAATCTTCCAAGCTAAATTGAGAACCCAACCATTCCTAATGCTTGGTCAATGAGGATCAAAAGGAGAGGACATGAGATTTTGATAGGTAGAAGAGAAAGAAATTTCTAAGGGAAGAAATGGATGTAACTGTGTCTGAAAAATAAGAAATATCTGTGATTCAACATCTCTCTCCTTTAGAGAAGTTTCTGAACAGTTCCTCAAATTTACACTAATATTTAGATGCACTTATTTCATTAAACGTGTATTAAAATTGGTTAAACACTTTCATGTGGAACTTTAAATTATCTGAGAAGACCATCAACCAAATTTAATTTGAATAAATCCAACATTAATAAACAGTATAGCAATAAATATTGATCATTAGCTTAGCTATAATGATTTCCTCTGTAGATTTTAAATAGGTATATTTTATTCCATATTTCAAAAGCATCCTAAAACATTTACTGTGAGCTGCATTAGATATAAATTGCACAAATACTGAGCATTTTCTTCAGCGTGGTTTGGTCAAACAGAACTAGCTCCTCAGATTAAGTGTACGAAGGCATGAAAGGGCCTTTTTTAACTTCTGGTTTCTCTCTCAACATGTTATTATAAAAACCCATATTTACTAATTTATTTCACTTTATAATTTTAATTGCAGTTTCTGGCAGTGTTGGGAAATGAGCAGATAACTTGGTAACAGCTAGGACTAGTTTTCAACCTTAGAACAAAACAGTATTTTTCAGGCCTCTGGACATTTCAGAACATCTGGAAAGCAACCAGAAACAATATCTAAAGAAAAAATGCATAGACAATGAAAAAAAAAAATCAGAATGCGTAATATATCTTATATATTATTATTGCTTTTAAGACCCTCATCCTAGTTTATCATCATTGCATTTGCATTAAGAAACAACTTCTTCAGAGAATGTGCTATTAAGAAATGCAACCCAAGGGGTACCATTAAAATACAAAATAAAATAAACTGATTTCCCTGGGGATTGAATATAGCTTTCAAGTTTAAGCCAAGATTCTTCTCCTATAAAGCTGTATCTTCATTCTGACAGATTTCTCTATTCGGTGGTGCACCTAAAAATTTTACGATGCCTGTTCAAAGAAGGAGTCTGAAAAAGTCTTCGTCTCCTTTCTCTACACAGGGCTCCCTTCTCCTTGCAACTGACTCCAGGGCCAGAATATAACACACCACAAACAGTTAATTGAAATCTGTAAGTTTCACTTGAAACCTACGAGCTCTGCAGACCAGCTGTGTCACTAGCTACTAAAACCCATCACCCAAAAATACCTACCCCAAACCCACCAACAAACAACCAGAAAACCCCAGCATTATTAAACATGTAGGTTTATCTGGCAAGTATCTAGCAACCAGAAGATTTTCATTATTGTTAGTGAAGAAAAAGGCACAGTATCAGCAAGCCAACCATCTTCTGAGCAATAAATACTAAATTGAAATCACCCACATGCTAAAGTATCTTTGCTCTGAAAGGATTGTAATATGTAGAAGAATGGAGAAAACACAACGGTGAACCGTAAATTATTTGTAGTTTATTTACAGCCTCTGGATATATTTCTTGTGCTGCCCTGAACTTGCAAGTAAATTTAATGTCTCACTTTGTTCACAACACCTTGCATGGCTCAGCTAAACCAGATTTTTGGCCCAAAATTTTGACTTGCCTCCTCTTTCAAGAATGGTCTGCACTGCAAAAGGAGTATTATTCTGCGCACAAAGTAATAAAGATATCTACATCTGATTATGATTGTAACAAAATGAAGTTTTAAAATCCTCAAATCTTATAGTGCTGCAAACTTGAAGCTGAAAAATCAGAAGATAAACACACAGCTGAGTGTATGCGGTCCAACAGTGAGACAGATATTCTCATTTAGCATTTAGAGCCCTCTCCACTAACCACCCTCCAGGATGGCAAATATTAGGCTATCCATTCCGCAAAGCACACTGCACTTCTCAGCAAAACAGAAGCCTTGGCAATTAGAGATACTTAAGCAGCATTTTATTCTCTCAAGAATTCAGTAATACTGCACAGCAGGTCACATTCATTATCACCAGCTTTTTAGCTTCCTGCAATACACTGCTATTTGTGCTGCTCCATACCTACATTGGTAGCTTTGGATGGTACAAAACGCGGACACGCTCCACACTTGTTTTGTCACAACACTAAGAAGGCCCACTATTTAGATTTTTAATTGCATACAAATTCTAATATTTAAATGGACATGAAGTGTGAAGAGAATACAAACTAACACAGTTGTATAAATGCACCCATGCCAGATGAGCTGAGATGCTCATAGCTGTTGCCTCCTTACACGGCTAGAAAACCTGGACATACTTACTCTATGCACATACTTTAGTTATGATCTTGTCTAAGAAGAAAAACAGAAACAATTAACGAACTGCATGTGTGACACTTCACCAGTAAACCCATCACGAAGACTAGACAGAATTTGAATTATCAGACAGTGAATATCACAGAAACAAGTAAAATTGAAAGTATGTAAGCAGTAAAGCCCTAATGATAACCAATAACATCTCACAACATGTAAGGCTAAGCAGTATGATTCTTTTTGCAGACACTGTGCTATTAGATTGATCAACTGTTCTTGAGAAAGTTACAGTGATTGTTAACCTGTCACTCTGCTGTTTCTAGAAGTTTCCATAAGCCCAGCAATATCATAAATTTAACCGTAGACATTAAGTACTTGCATGATTCACAGATATTGGTTCATTACCTAGACACTGATTCACATTAAAATCGAAACCTCTTTTCCATCAGTAGAGCTTCACAAGTGAACAATAGGTCAGTTCCCTTGATTTAAAAACACAGGGGTCTTTTTTTCTCCTTTGTACTAAACGAGAACGGGAAAGTTCAGGGCAATATCAGGTTAGCCTCTAAATATAAAGTCTCCTCCAATCCATAACCATTTTACCTGCAGAAAAAAGCCACAAGGTGCTCAGCTAGAAACTCAGTAGACATGGCTGTGCTTCTACAGAAGTTAACTAGCAATATCTGAATGCATAAGGGGGCACACAAATGCCAAGTTGCCAGTTAACTGCATCCAACAGATCGATAAATTTCACTTTCTCCTTCTCGCATTAGTCCTGGAAGTTGACCTGAGTGTTGAATTGTGCATACTAAACCTAATAAGCTTATTTTATCTTGTAAAGGTCACACAAGTACTCCAAAGGGTATGAAAATTTAAAACACTGCATTAGTGCATTTCACTTTCTCAATTTATAATCTTCATGACTGATTTAGTACTATTTAAGAGTTACAAAGACTATATTCATGAGACTGCAAATATCTGTTCGGTTTGGATGACAGACTATGAATCAGCAGTCATTATTTGAATTTTTTTCCCCTTCTTTATATTGGCCTTATCTCAGATATTTTAGATTTGCATCTTGAAAATGCACTTAGCCCTAGGCATAACAGAATAGAGTTGGGCACACTGTACATGACACATTAAAATTACAAATCAGTTCATTTTATGTGCGTGCTATGCAGTTGTGACTTAAGGTATCACCAGAAAGCAAAAAGAAATAAATTAGCTGCAATATTGAGTTGAGAAAAAATCAGATGACCCTATCCTGAGGCTGAAATACATTATACTTGCCAGGCTATCCCTTCACAATCCTCGTGGTCCTCCTTTGGACACTTTCTAATAGCTTAATGTCTTTTTTACATTGTAGTGCCCAATAGTATGATTCCCAAAGGCAGATGATCATAGAATCATGGAATGGTTTAGGTTGGAAGGAAACTTAAAGACCATCTAGTTCCAACCACTCCCTATGATCAAAATCTGTTGATAAGGTCAATTCCTTAAAGCACTCCCATTACCTAAGCACCAAACTTTCTAGGTCCATTTTTTTTTTTTTTTTTTTTGGTGACAATAATATCAGGATGTTGCAACCTTGACTGAGCAGCTCAGAATACAGAATTGTGCTGGCACAAAACGACATGGAAAGGTGCCATGCAGCTTTAAGCCGGAAACATCCTATTATCAAGGGAACTTAAAATGCAAAGAATACGAACTCTCTGAAGGAGAACCAAAGGAAATTAAGTAAAGCCTGGCAGCTTGTCTCTTAGTGAGGCATGCTAAATTAATACAGTAGGAGGAGACAACTCTTCCACAGAGCAAGGCAGAACTCAAGCAGCCATCATCCATGTCACTTCAAATTCAAGGGCCAGGCTAACCAAAGGCTATGAAGAAGGAAGTAATAGTTCTAATTCAGGCTGTCAGTTACTTTACTTTGATGTTAATTCTTTAAATATGTTATTGCTCTCTATACCTTCTTGGTCTGTCAGTTTATCAGTGTCCACCTTTAAATCCTTTCAGGTAACTCAGTAAGAGTCTCCGGCTTGGTAAGTAACTTACACACCCCTTTATTTAGTTCTCTACTTTCTGATGGTTCCTTTTGTTTTAAAGTGTCGTGGTGATTAAAAAAAAGAAAAAAATCATATTGGAATTAATTTCATGGAAGAGAGAATCACAGTTCTCAAAGTAGAGCTCAAAAAATTCACCCTAAGCCCTGAAAAATGCAGCTTGTTGAGGTACTTTCTACAAGAAAGATGGGATAATTATAAATAGATTTAATTCCCTTCAAACTGATTGACTGGACAGTATCAGAGGCTACTCCAGAACATCATGTACAATTAAAAATATAAAACCATGTAGAAGTGTCAGTCCCAGAAGTTATTCAATGACTGTCCCAACCCCTCAAAAATGAAGGAAAAGTTTCCTGTCTATATAATTATGTCCTCATTTTGAAATTAAAAGATGAATAAAGCATCATTAACTATGGGGTTTTTAAGGCTGAGCATATAAAACAAAAATACAGTGAAAAATGCAGAAGTTGTAACTGTGGCACTAAAAACTGAAATGTAGTTTGTGAGGAAGCAATAAGGATTCTTCAGTGGTGGAATAATGAAATGTTTAGGGTTAAAAGACAAACAGGAAAGAAACCTGAGGGCAAACAAAGCTTTCTTGCCAGTTACATGCTGGTAATACAAGACAGGGTCACCCAGAACTGGGACAATTCAGCCATTCTGAATTCCGTGAAGCTTCTTTAAGTGGTAAATATACAACGAGTATATGCAAGTTGCATTTGGAAGCAAATAAACACTCAGATGACTGCTGGAATATATGCAGACTTCATGCAACAATTATGGTCACAATTTTCCCCCAGCAAAAGAGAGAGACTTTTATATGTAAATACAGAACCAAGAGAAATCATGCATGACCTGGTCAAAAAAAACTTCAAACACTTCCAACATCTAAGAGTCATTCAGAGCCCAGAGAAGATTCTACTCTGCTTTTTATTTTCCCTGATCTAGCTCACACAAAGCAATTGTTCACACTTTCAAAAGACCAGTATTACTATTTTCTGAAGGCAAACGATTCTTTCCTCTCTTCACAAATCATCCATGGCAAGACTCCCACTACTCTCAATGGAATCAGGATCTGAAATCACACCTTTGCTGTTTATCCTCCAATGACTGAGTTATTGGTGCTGCAGTTACCAGCTATGGGAGAGGAGACATAGAAAGACATAAGACAGCTGATTTTTTTTTTTTTTTTAAATCATATTGGTTGACTTACTAGCAATAGGTATTAAAGTAAAAATGAAAATAAAATTTCAAAACCCAACTAGTCACATATGTGAAATACTGACTAGTAATCCAGATTCCCTACTCATTCACACAATAGTTCTTCTGGGTGCTCTCCTGGCTGAGAGCAAAAGCACGGGAAGAAGAAATTCCCTCTGGTCACTTAAATTGCAAGAGCCTTATTTTGACTTACAAAATGAACACTTCCAATCTTCAAAATGGGCTTTCCAACAAAAGCTATCTTGAGTTCTGTCTTCCAAAGGAGAAAGCCCCCACTGGCATTTGAAAGCTTTAAAGGTTTATTCCTACTGGAAAATCCATTTAAACAAACATCCAAGCAGACTTTCCTTAGTGCAAAAGAATCTTCTGAAAACTTTAAAAATAGCTATAGGGTTTGTAGCCTCCTGAGGTCAGTCTTCCTTGCACAGTGACTGCCAATCTCAGTACCAATCTTCTTTGGAACTGTCAAACCTATAGGACTGCTTGAGAAATGATCTGCCAAGTGCAAAATATTTCTCTTGCAACACTGATAAACATTAGCAAGAAAAATAAAAATCAGTTATCTTTACAGCAACAATCTGAATATAAATAACTTAGCAAAAAAAGAGACATCCACAATAGGAATGATAGCCAGCACTGGTCTATGTCTAACTTCTGCAAAAGTTACCACAGCCCTAAGCACAGCCAGAACTTATAACAAGAATTGAAGCAGCCAGAATGTGAAGTATTTAAGCAGGACAGAATGTAAGACCTTGAGAGAGAACAGGAGAAAATGCCTGATTGAATGACCACGTGAATGAAGGTTGTTGTAAAACAAAGTTTATCGTGTTTCATGTAAACCTTTCAGAAACTGACTACTGGGACAGGTGCCAAACTAAAACAAATTAATTTACCAAAGGATATGTTATTTCTGTAGTGGAAATGTGATCATATTTAAACGCTACCAAAAGCAACATAACCTCCTTGTTCTTCATAACTTTTCCAAAAAGCCTCCCTAATAGCTTGTCTCAATTTAGAGTCACATCCTTACAAACCACAGAACTGACATTTTGTAAAAGATCTATAAAGAGTTGATCTTGGGTATTCTCAGAAAATTTTTCAAAATATAGTTTTTGGGACTGTGATTCCTGTTTCTTAATATAATCATAGAGAACTATTGATGAATACTCTAAACACAGTTACCAATGATGCAGAAGTATCATATAATGATCTGGCATTTACGTTATTTATAATTTCCTTTTTTGAAAGTCATTTGAGAGGCTACCAAAGAACTCACCATACCATATGTGCTAGGAAGATTGCCCTACATGCAAGGAAGTCACATTGGTTTGACATTATTTTTTTCTTTGGGAACTCATATTGGCTTATTCTTGTTCTTTAAGTTCTTAAGAACTGGTTGTTTGCAACTTTTCTCTACCCTCTTTTCAACTCCTGAAGTAAGGAAAGAAACTGTACGATCAGTCATGCTTGCTTTTCCTCTTTTGAAAGATTAATTACTATGTTTGCCCTTCTTCAGCCCTCTGGGGCCAACCCATTCTCTATGAGCTCTCAAAGATAAACACTGACAGTTTCTGAGCCATTGATCTGGTTAGTCCCTGAGGGACTGTAGGTAAACCTCATCACACATAAATTACTTAAATACACCAAGATGGGGTAAATATTCTCTCATTCATGCTTTTCCTGCTCTGGGTCTCGGTCCTCATCCTACTCTTGACTTTATTATGTTACATTTTTATAAGTATCTTTCCTTTTAAAAGGCCTGAAGGACAGAAGAAAATAGACCACTTCAGCTTAATATGAACTATTAATTATTTTCTCTTCCTCAATAAATGGATTTATGGTTTTTCTTTGTTTTCTTTTCACACCTAATATGATGAACAGGACATTTTTATGGCCTTTTAATGCCTTTTATTCACTGGAACTTAATCCATCTTTTTAATTTTGTCTCTGTATGTTTGTGTCACCCTTTTATACGTGCCATTGCCAAGACAGTGCAATTACCACTTACAGTACAGCTCTTCTCTGATTTTAGGAATCTCTGTCAAGACTACATTTTTCCTTACTGCACTTCATATCTGTATTTTACATCAAAATAATTTTGTGTTGTGGTTTAGATATTGTCTCTTTAAATAACCTTTTTCAAGACCTTTAAATAACTTCTTCTATCTAATTATTTTGTTATTTGACAGAAACCTACTTTTCAATACTCACTGCCTCCAATCTTCTGCTATCATTCCTTCTCTTCCTTATAGTCAGAAAGATGACAGTCACTGGACCAAGTGATCCTTTCAAATATTATGTTTCTAAGGTGTTTTCAGAACAGTTTCATCCTAATGGCTTTCTGCTTTCAAACTGAGCTCTCTTCTCACCATAAGTTAGAATAAGTGTAAAATTATTGTTCCCTTGGTTATTTTCTCCACCTTGGCAGATCACCTTTTTTTGCTGGAAATGCAAAGAAAATGAAATTTGTTTCAAGGTGTTTTAGCAGTGATTCTTTTAGCAAATCAGGTATTCTGATATTGGCTGTACACATCAACTATTCTCCCTTACACAAATCTACTATGGTAAGTTTCTATTTATTATTTAAATGTCTTTATTTTAAAAATAATTCTCTTAAACTGTTTGATGCGGAGCCAGCTTTAGAGTTAAATCAGCTTTCACATTATTTACTAACAGACAACATAAATTCCATAAATGTAGAGAAATCATAGAAAAATGTTGTGGGGCAAGCTGTATAACTTCTTACTATGAACTGTGGGAAACCTCCCAGCACACAACAGAGTGGAAATTTCTATGAATACATCACCTTGACCAATTCTTCAGACAGAAATTTTTCAGCTAAGAAAGACTGTTTTCGACAACTAATCTTCAGAATACTGGAAAACAGTGTTCAAAACAGGACATATAATTTATCATTACAATTTCCAAAATCCCCGAAGAGGAAAAGGGAACTCTCCAGCTAACATACAAAAATGGTATTGCTACTCTTCTATTTTTTGATATTAGCTGAAAAAAAATGTTTTAGGGCCCCAATTGCAAAAGGAACAAAAGTAGCCAAACCTTGCTATACTTTGCTTCAACAGTACCCTACGTTCAAGGCCAAATAACATGAAGCACTTCTTGAAATTTAGAAGATTTTGGCAAATTTTCAAAAAATTCCAAAGACTAGGAAATCTGTGATACTTGGTATTCGAGATTTAACAATGAGTTCTTGAGTAATTTTGTCATAGCATGTAGTATGTGAAAAATGCAATTATCTAGAAGAAAACGTATTTTTTCTATTACACTGTGGACAGAGTTGTGTCTTTCAGAATTAATCTGTGCTGCAAGTAAAAGCGCCGTGTCAAAATTCAAATGAAAAATCCTTTTTCAAATACTTCTAAGCACTGCATTTCACTGTTCAACTGCTTGAGCAACACCTTGCAACTGGATAATAATAAGCAACTATGAGAATTATTTGACGGCACTCATGGACTGAGGCACTGGGGAACAATATCTTCTTTCCAGTCACGTCTTGAATGTTTTTGTTTTTTTTTTCCTAAACTTGCCTAGACTGTGAATAGCACAGTGCATCACCCTCCCCAGCTACTTGAACCAGATCTAGTGTAAGAAAAACACAGACTACATGCAGGATTTATGCCATTAAATAACAAGAGTAAAATAAAATATTTCAACATGAAGAAGCAGTAAGGTCTGAATTAAACATTACATAAAGAAAACCGAGAAAGTTAAAATCCATCTCTTGGGAAAACTTGATTAAAAGTAAGTGGAAGCAGTCTAAACAGGCAGGCTTTTGCTACCACTTATATTTTGCTGGATTTACATCATCAGAAATTGCATTCTAAGAGATCAGTCCTGTTATGTCAATGCCACAGCTTTCTAAATTAGAGAAAAGACTGGGATGAGAGTGTCATACTTCACCGAGCAAGAAACACCTCTCTGGTGCATTTTGGGTCAAGCATTATTAAAATGTAATCTATTGTTTCAATTCACTGTTCCCTTCGGTGCACAAATTGCTGTTATGTTGATAAGAAAATGCATTTGAAGAAATGCTGTAGTGACCCCCAAGACGACATCTGGAAGATTTCCCTCTCTCCATCAAATAGACCATTCTCAGCTGACTACAGAAGAGCCTACAGTTAGACCTCTGACACATATGAAGAATTTTGCATCTTTTTTGGCTAGAAGTAATGCTCAAAGTAACAACAACAACAAAAAAAACCCTAAAAATTAATACAGGTTCAGTATTTACTACTTTTTGCACTACTCAAACAGTAGAAACTTCAGTTCTGGGTGAAGCAAGTCTTATGATACAAATACCAGATAAGGACACAACAGACCTGCTACCCATCCTACAACATTTTTGGGGTTAAGAGAAATTACAGTAAATAAGGGTGGGAAAAGATTAGAAGAAATTTTTTATCTCTGACAGAAAAACATTTTTATTTTCCCAGATGAAGCCCAGCCTACGAACATTACTTGGTACATTAGCTGTGATACAGCGGCATTTCATACTTCAAAACTAAAAGAACTTCAGGAGCACAAAACGAAACAAAATCAAATGCCTCAAAAAAAGCTAACAAAAAAACCCCCAACAAATCAAACTCAAAAAAGCACAATGGAAACAAAAGTGCCTCCACAGTTCTCAAAAAAACCCCAAAAAATTACCTTCCCAGGACCATTTTTGAGAAAAACGGGGTTTTTTATTTGTTAATACCTTATTTTCTTTACTAATCCAAGAAAATCAGAAGGTGGCTTCTGAAAAGCAGACATTACTAATGACTGATGTAATTAACAGTACCAAGATGATAATCACACAAGCCTCTGTAGTTGGATTTCACGTGCTAGCAAGCCCTCACTGAGGTATGATAATTTCAGCTAAGAAAGACTGTTTTCTACGACTAATCTCATTAGCTTCACTGGGAATAAAAATGATGCTAAACTTTATAGATCACTGACTAATGCTAGACAACATACAGGAAATTGTTTGACCTGTTTGTACTCATAATAAAGAAACCATTTCCCCTAAGGACCCAGAATCTCTCTGTAAAAATTCAGTGCTGAGGTTTCCTCATTAATGTTTGTAAAATATGTTGAGGTCTGGGATGGGAACCACTACAGAAACAGTGTAATTTCCTATGGTAAAAGAAGAGGAAAACACACGGCAGAGCAAGCCTTTAATCTTGAAAGCAGAAGTGCCACATGAGCTCTTAATTGTTTACCGTAACTATAAACTTATGAATCCTTAAAACACTACTGTCCCATTGGTGCAGCATATTTTCTATAACAGAACATGAAAAATGAAAAGTTAGGTAATATTTTTTTCGCAGAAAACAATTTACACGTTATAATGGTCACAAACTCGGCATAAGTAAACACTTATGTTTTTACAGGGAAAGATAAACATCCCACTGGGATGTGCAGAGTGGTGTTTAGCCCATAAAAGACATCAGTTAATTCTTCTAATTTGAGCGATGCTCTCGAGAAAGCTGCAGGAGCGTGTTCAAAAAAAGAAAAAAAGAGAAAAAACAAAACAAAACAAAAACAAACCCAAACACACAGCAAATCAGTACACTAGCAAGGACAATAAGACCTGGAAAATCTGACCTGTGGGGAAAGTTTGAAAGGAATGACATTGTGGTGGTAAAATTAATGTTTGATAATTGAGAGATCCAGCTAAGAAAGTATTTTACTAAAAAACCATTCTTTTTTAACTAAAAGCTAACAGTCTGAGATGGTCTCCAGCTCCCCACTCAGGAGCTAGAGCAATACCAGGTGGGCCACTCTTACAGCCTCCACACTGTCACATTATTTACTGTCTGATTCTTTCCTTGAACCACGGCAGTCAGCACGCTACTCGAGTCCTTCCCTCCCAGGGATGGACACCTGGCTTTAAGACTGAAATGAGCATTTTCCCCTCTCCTCTTTCTTTCTTCTGAAACAGTCCATAGGCTGGGTCTCTGCAAGCACTTGGAAGAGGACAAGGGACACAGGGGGAGAAATGCTGTCCCACAGTTCTCTTACCATGACCATAGTGAATAAAGCTTCTGTACAACCTGCCCTAATTTGTACTTGTACTGTTACACACTTGAAGCATGCAGATTCTTCAAAAAAAGCATTAATCCTGCAGAAGGAAAAATGGCCATTGTGGGAAGGAAAATATTTCTGGTTTCCCTGATTTCCGAAGAAAACATTAAGGGGTTTTCATCGGGTTTTGAGAATATTCAAATTGAACTCCCCTCACGCTATCTTTTTACTTGTGTTTATTTATTTATTAACACCTTGCTTTATCTACCTAACACAAAAATGTTAACAAATTTTGTGTTAGAATTCTGGAGGGATGACTGCCTGATCTCCTCAGGTCCTTTCCAATCCTACTAATTATGATTTTACAATATAAAGTCCTTTTAGGATTGAGGATACAGAGTGATCCTGAAACATTCATTTCCTGGGCATTGACAGAATGGCCCAGGAGCATAAGTCTGACAATTACCACGCTGTACTCCAAAACAAGAATGATTTATGCCATGCCTCCCTTACCCTGAAATCACTCCCAGGGAAAAGCCATCAGAAATAAATTTATTCACACAATCCAAATACTTACAGCATATTTACAAAAGCTTTAGAGAGCCCTTAAAACATCCTAGACTAACATTTGATCATTTGATCTGATGAAAAAGCTTCCACAGAAGTCATACAATAATGTTCTCCGTACCATGAATCTGTTTCAAAGATAAGAGCTAATCTAATTTTCATATGACCATTCAAAGCTTCCAATTATCATATCTAGGATTTATATCGGAAAAATAAAATACCTTCAATTAGTAATAATCCAATTCAATTGATAATTTTCTCATTTTTCTATTAAAAAAAAAACAAAATCAAAAAACCTTGGTCAAGAAAAAGGAAAAAATAAGACAATATTTCCCACATTTTCTTTTATTTGGGTAATGACTGAAAGGGAATTCTTCAGAAAATTTTATATTAGAGAGGGAATGTCAAGGAGAACTGCAGATGTGTGAAAAGTGGGAGTTTCAAGGAAAATATTTTACCACAGTTGCTACTAGCAACTGATATATTGTTTCACACACTGTATAAAAATGCTCTGTTTTACCTTTAGGTATCTTTCCACAAATATTAACTTTTGTATTATAGTCTTTACTATCCTTATACCGTCAAGAGCAAAATTACAAAAGTGAAGAAACACACTGGGAGCTTATATTGTTAATTCTTCAATTTCCTATTCCATCCTTGGAACGTATTTCTTCCTTCTCCCCCAAATATATTGATGAGAAGGCAGAGTTCAACACAATAATCCTTAAGACAAGTAAATGACACTTAATTCTTACAGACACCATAAAAAGCATGGTCACGAAATAACTTCAAAAGCCTTTTACTTTCCTTATCTTGAAATTGCAGGTTTCAAACCCAATTGGTCTGTTAAGAAAAATGTGCTTAATAACTTAACTGTTCATTAGCCATTTTGAAAAGTTAGCTTAATAAAGATCATTTAGCATTTGACTAAAGACAACCATTTTGACAACTCAAAACCAATTGTTTTATGTTAAGATGTTTTGTTTTGCTTTTAGAAAATGCAAAAAGATTTGTTAAATAAAATAATGAAATTTCGAAATCACATAGCTCTATGTCATAAACAAACAATATGGAAATAGAAGAAAGCATTTGGGATGAACAATTTACTGAATACATTTAATAGGAATTAATTTACTGCTTTGTTAAAAAAAAAAGGCATTTTTTGCAGCACAAGTAATTTTGTATTCACCTACCACCCAGTTCCATTAGTACACGCTGAGTAATTTGGCCACAGTTCAAGGAAACTACTCCTTTTTGCCCAAAATGCTGCACTTCCTCCTCTATTTGCGTTGCAAAAATTCCTCCCATCTTGCTTTAAGTGAAAGAACAGAAACAAGGGTTTGACACTTCTGCAGGATCGGTGAAATTCATCACTCTGCTATGTTCAAGTCAACATCTCATTTGACCCCTCATTTTGTGAACCCTCCTTAATGACACAGCTAACATCAATTACTAATTTCCTTTCTGGTCAGTAGCCTTCTGACACCATGGGCGAGGTGGAACTTTCCTAGTTATGCAGAAAAAGGCTAATTGTTGCTGCTAAGAAGCTTTTCAGTTTTGAAATATCTATTCCTTACAAATTTTTAAGTCACATTTGTCTTCTGTAGAAGCAAGAATGTAGTATCGTGGGCACAGATCATGATGTAAGATACAAAAATAAGACCCCACAACCAAACAATCAAAAAGAGTTGGCTCCTTCCCTTGCTCTCTCTTTTAGTCTGGCACCTGGGCCTCACAGGCTTTGCTGCATGCTCAGACACATCAGTAGCCAGAACATTTTGTGACAATTGGATAACAAGTGAAAGCTCTTGTTCCCAAAGGCTAAGAGACTAAGATCTCAACAATTAAGAAGCTGAAAAATTTATAGTTTAAGTACAATTTTTGACATTTGTTTACCTCCACTGTTATTCCCCCTGCTGTCTTCAAGGGTTCATTACCAAGTCTGTGCTCTCAACCCTCTCACCAGAGAACAGAGCAACATATAATGTAGCAGCATATGCACCAACATAACAAATAATGTGCAGCTTAAATCTCAGAGAAGTCATCCCTGAAGAAGACTGTTTATTCTGAAGGAAACTCTAAGCAGGGGAAGAATTGTG
The DNA here is from genome assembly GCA_013397055.1 of Pachycephala philippinensis. Lineage (NCBI taxonomy): Eukaryota > Metazoa > Chordata > Aves > Passeriformes > Pachycephala > Pachycephala philippinensis. Next base: position 325,153 of record VWZT01006818.1, read on the forward strand.
TTCAAAATTTCAACAGAGTAAGCAGTATAGGCTTGTCGTAAACTCAATTGAAAATATACGACACTGACATTTCTGTAACTCAAGGAACGTTCAAACCAGAAGACAAACTGACCAGTCCTCTTTCTGTTGCCTCTGGAATCCCATGAATGTGCATGTTAACATAATGCACACAAAGTAGATGGTCCTACTGGAACCTCATTACTGTAGTCAATTATCAGTAAAAGAAAAAAATCCTAATGTCTAAGTTAAGATTTCTAAGCACTCCACTGATTTTCAAAGATTACACAATCAAAATCAGTAGAGCCTTGCCTCTGATTTCCATTAGATTAGACTGAACTATTGAAGTCTAAGCCACTAAAACCATTTTCTAGCTGAACTGAGCTGTTTCTTCTGCCACCAGATTAAACTCTGATGCAGGCCTGCTTTCTGAGCAGAGCTGCATTTTGGGATGAGTCACACACAGTTCTATTTCTTTAGCTTCAGTTAACAAATCGCACCAGAGTGCTAATTAGTGAGGAGATGATTTATATTGACAGGCAAATATCATTCTAATTACTAATGATGAGAAAAGAACTACAGAAAACACCCTTGTGGTTTAACTGTAACACCATCACTGATGAATAATATAAATCCTATTTAACTATATGAAAAAGTTGTGCACAGAGTATTCTCTAGCTCCTCTTTTAATCAAAGCAATCACTACAACCTCTTTTACAGACCGGGACTCTTCTATCATTTCCTCTTCTGCCTTCAAAGCTACAGAAAACCAGGGTCACCCTGCCACCCCTTTCAGGAACTGGGTGTCTTAATCTCTCCTCAGATATTTCACTGATACCTACACATGCCATTTTACCCACCCACTGAGCTTTTCTTAAATGGTTCTGAGTTCTGACTTAGTCCATTGCACAGTTCCAGATTCACTTTCCCCATAGGTGAGGCTGGTTGTACCCAGTACTGAAAACTGGAGAGGTTTTTTTTAAATATGTGCTGCAACTGAAGAAATTTGGAGGGAGGAGGTACAAGAGATTGACCAGTTCAGGCATAAAATATTGTAGCAAGTTACAAAGACACATTTGACCCCAGCCTAAAGCCCACTTATTTCCAGAAAATTCTGGAAAACTATGTCCCAACAATCTTCCATTTGGTTAGAAATGACTCAATATGTAGATTCATAAGAATTTATTAAATGCTTAGAAAACAGAAAATCAGATCAATCAGGTTTTCCACACTCTACTTTGCTTTTCTAAAGTTAACAAATGATGAAAATAGATTGATCAATTTATCCACTAATTTTACTTTTCAGGTTCTCAAACAGAGGGACACTCCTGTATCATCTGGATCTCAAACACTCTAGAGAGACAAATACTTTAAAAGCTGAACAGTGATACCATGTAGGAACCTGTCGCAGGAGTTCTTTGATTCTTTAAGAAGTCATTACCATTTTTGGCTCAATGTCATGTCATTTCTATTTTACATACCAACATTTTAGGAAAAATCTGACCATAGCATCCCCACTACAAGAAATGCTAAGACATAGTTGCATAGTTTCATTGCTTGTTCTACAGGTGCATTTTTTTTCTTAGCAACCTCCATTCAGAATCTTAATGCCTCTTACTTCCTCTTTAAAATGAGCAGGATGTCCATCCAAGCACCACTGAACACCCAGGAGCCAATTTCATATCAAGGATTTTCTTTTTCAGCGTAACAATAATTCTCCCCTACTGCTATTACTGAGTTTTATGCATACCTTGAGACAGCACTTGTGCATGAATAAAAATTATCTGGTTAGAAATTCACTATCGTGTCAAAGATACAGCTTCAGGGATGGTCATGACACCAAGGTCACTAGTAGTTAAAAACACAAGGAGTCACATCAGGAAGGATAGAGTCCTCAGGATAAGTAATTACACTTAATGGCTACTTTCAGTGTTAAGGAAATGCAACCCTGTTTAAATGCAAGACTTTAGATTAAAAAACTATGAATGATTGCTGGTGTATAGTGCTCTCCTCAAAAGAATAAAAAGAATGCACTTTAAACAAGAAAAAATAAAAGAACTGAAAAAACAAAGGGGAAAAAAACCAGGCATTGAATGTGAGACATGAATAATATTCTAAAGCCCTACAGTACTCAGGCAAATATAAGTTCAAAATTACCTTGACAATAAGCAGATTGGTGCTGAAAGGATGTCCAGTGTTACCAGAAACTACTGAGAAGTTGCTAAAACTGTCTGGCATGTGTCTCACCTCTGACTATCTTAACATCCTTCTGCTAAACTAAATACATGCTGAAGTCATCTTCTAGCTTCTAACTTTCTAGCTCTTCAAATAACTTGGTGGGGCTTAATAATTGAAATTGTAGGGGACGTTAGGCTGGTTGCTTGGAAAATTAGGCGGAGTTGCTAATGTTTGGCAGATTTCTCTTTAATCCTTTAGAGAGAAATATAAAATTCAATACAGCCAAAGATTATAAGCTGATGACTACCACTGTTAGTCCCTTCTTTGGAACAAAAAATGAAATAATTTCAAAGAATTGTCCATCATGCCAGAAAAACTGTTCTGGGAAAATTTCTTTTCAAAGACGATCTATTTCATTCTAACCCTTCCACAAGGAGTTGATCATGGATAAAACAGTAACTCCCTTGCCTTCTCTTGGACAATGTCTAACCTCCAGAATTCATATTTTTAGTCAAATCTTTGAGGTGATTACTTAATTTTTAGCTCTGCTGTCACATTTTCACCTACACAGGTATCAGGTAGATATATTTCTGTCTTTTATTCTTGAATTATTTCATGGTCTCAGGAATCCTAACTGCACAACACTTCTGCTCTCCTAAACTAAAGTAATCCATCTCCATCTCAAGCCTGTCATACTTGGAAAAACTGCTTCCTCATCACAGTACAAAAATCACTCTTGACCCGAAGACTGAGTTAATAGTTACTTCTTTCAGCATCTCTTTCTCCTTTTCAGCATGAGGCATAGCATTCTCAATCTGATTTTTAATCTGCACACAGATTAATACTCAATTACATATTCAGATGCAGACTGGAAAGGTCTGCAAGTCAGAGGAGAAAACACAAGACACAGCTCTAATAAAAAAAGTACAAGGCAGAAGACAGCCTTATCAACAATAGATGACCCTATATTTCCAAGTTTAATTACTCTTTTGGTCTCTTTACACACAGTAGAAAGTCCTAAATCAACTACAGACTGTTTTGTGATTACATTTGCATGAGAAAAAATACAAACTTAAATGAGCTTGCACTTGCTTTTTCATGGTCAGCTGACACATCTCTATTTTTCACTACCTGGTATTCTTCACAGAGCTTTCACTCACTATGCAGTTCAGGCTCTGTTTAGCAGCCAGACTTCCACACATCCACTATCCTCTCTAAGCCCAGGAATGGAATGAGCCATTTAATTGGGCTCTGATTACTTGATTGCTTCACAGTTTACTAATGATCTGCACATTGAAGGGAGAATCCAAATATTGCGAGAGGAATAGCAATGACATTGTGCTTTATGAGACTGTTCAAAAAAGCCTCCCACGTATGCAATTCAAAAGTGCCTAAATCTTTGATGCTAGCTATACTGCCTGTTACTTTCTATAATATTAGTGGGAAATAAAGCCTTTTAACACTCTTTTAATCAACTGAATTAGCTAATTATCTATAGCTGTACTTGAGATATAAACTATATCAGCCTCACTGTTTTTCCCTGCATTTTAAAGCCTGCATGCCGGTATGCATTAATAGAAATAAAGCATGATTTTTATCTCACTTTATTTAAGTGAAAGATAAGAATCAAATCTGATAAAGGGACTAATTATTTTCTAAAGTGGTATCCTACACAGCATCTTCACTTAGCACTTCCGAGCTCTTGTGAGTAGCAAAAATCACCTATTCAGATTACATTTTTACCTGTCCCTTAGGTAGCAGCATTTGCCTAAAGGTATATATCAAGCAATAAATAGATTTCAGTTTATATATGCATATATCTGATTTATATAGACACATACATGAAGGTGCACATGTTCACACACACACATTCTTTTAGCCACAAAGTCAAAAATGTGCTTAGAAATCAAAGCTAAAATTAAATATGCAAATTTATTAAGTCCTCTCTTTGTTTTATTCTTATTTTCCTAGGAATTAAATTTAAAAACTAAGTCACACCAATTCCATTGACAACCAACCTATTGTGTTCCCATCACAGAATATAGAAGGTTTTTTCACAGCAAAGAAAATCACCGTAAGAGCAGAATCGCCAAGAAAACCAAAGCAAACAAACAAATACCTTCCTCCAGGATTAGATGCAGGTAGATGTCTAGAATGAGTCCTGAGGTCACTGAAATTAGGAGTCTGCAGCATGCAAAGAGATGTAGATCTACACCGTAACAAGTGAGATAGATATATTCCAGCATATTCCCTCTCCTCTTAGTTGTCTCCACACTACTACAAACAGGCTGTGAAGTAAGTGTACCTATGTTGTATCTGTAATTGCAGACTCAGATATATTTGACATGTCGACAGGTCTCCAGTGCTTATTCAAGGAAATATTCGCCACCAAGTTACCATGTAACTTTTCTACAAAATAAGGAGGAAATAAACTGTTCTTGGCAATGTACTTGAACACTGCCAGTGCAAACTAATGACATCTAAGCAACGTGAATCTCTTATGCTTCATGTAATGGGGAAAGAAAACCTCACAGCAGTAACAAAAAACCAAATGAGCCTAACTGCATAAAAGCTTTGGTGACAGGTACAAGCACTGCACCAAAACATCTGCTTTAAATTTGTGAGGGTTTTTTTCTTCCTATTTTTTTTCTTGAGAGTTAGCGAATTAGGTTAGCAAGTACACTAAAAGCCAGACACTAAAGAAAAGCTAGGCGTGTGCAATGAGGTAGAGCCATCTCAACATCCCCTGGGCAGAATTAGCATATATTCACTTAATGTGCATCAACTACTTGGTCACCTCTTCCCAATTTCTATAGGCAGGCAAGTGCCTTTAGCTCATCTACTTTGGATTGCCTCAGACTGGCAGGACTTTCATTACTGAAAATAAACTACCAAGGATTACAGGGCTTATTGGATTTTTCTCTGCTGATATTAGGCTATAGAGAAAATTTTGGGAGCCATTATTGTGCTGGATACCTAAACTTGACTCAATCTTGAGATTCTATAGCTGAAAAAGATTAATAAAAATATTGATAATCCTAATTTTTACAGTTTTGTGACTGTGGGCTTGACAAGGCTAAACGCAACACTGAGTAAGGCTGACACTTCCCACGATGGAAGGCTGATAAGAAGAAAATTATGCCGAGTATCTAGTAGAAAGCATTCTTCATTACCTTAGAAGATTGCTTTCACAGCTTTTGGTCTGGAAACCATTAAAATGTTTGATAAGATTTAACACTTCTCCAGTATTGGTGCTTGCTCAGCTGTGGCACAAAGCTACAATTTCGTCTTACTAAAAAGCACCTGGGCAGATAGACTTCAAATCACTTTAGTTCCTTCTTGCCTCTTCTGGCCACTTCGACATCAGAGGCAACTCTGATCAAACACATGCCAACTTTGGAGGACAACTATCAGAAATAAATAGTTCAATTCCACCACAGAAACCTGAGTGGAGAAATCAAGGCGTGAGGGCCAATGGCAGCATAACTGCAGACTTGGACAATTATTTGAAATCCCACCACAACTGTAAGGCTTGCCTGAGGATTGAAAGCTGTAAGACTTTCACTGTTTTTAGTAGGTCTCACACAACAGGGTATTTACAGCTAGCTTAAAATAATCTTCTATGAAATGGCTTCAGTAATATGACTAAACCATACCTTTGAATACACTTGTGGTAAACATACTACAGTTTGAGGAAAACCAGCTTTCTCCTCCCTCTGGTTGTGAGAGAATTACTGACTCCCACGCTAGGAATCCTTTACATGCAAATGACACAATCAATTACAGCTAAAAAAACCTTAAAGCACTGAGTCAAGTACAATATTGATGTCTAAGAACCTTTAACTGTTCTTCCTACAGTAGGAGCTTTTCAACTCATGTGTCAAGTTCTCTCATTGCCAAGATGGCAAGCTGTTTTGCTGCTGTTGCTCTTCCAGATCATCCACAGAAAGACTGAGATTTAAGTTCCCTTAGGCTTAAACACACAAGTTGCTCTTTCAGCTGGCTGTCAGAACTCTCCTGGCTCAGCCACATTTATAACTGTGCTGGTTTGGGCTGGGGTGGAGTTAATTTTCTGCAATGTTCCTCTCCCACCTGGGCAATATGCAAAGGAAATTCCAAGCTTCCTATTTGGAATTACCATTATAAGATGCAATTATTACACTGTCAATTTACACCAAAGGTAAACCGATACCTTTCTGAGATTCTAAATAACTCTGAATATACAAAATCTACCTTTTCACTGCTTGAAAAATCCTCAGTCCTCACATGGAATGATCCATGCTATAGTAGAAAATCAGCCCCCAAGCCCTTTCTGAACCACTACTGTTTTCTTAGGCATGTCTCAAAGACCAAACTGCTTCTAGGTTCTTCCCTACAAACGGCTTCCATACTTCCTTTTCCTAGACCTCAGCTTTCACTGTAACACACTCCCATTAGGCCTGTCCAGCATCCACAAGTACCTAAGCAAACTAAGCATACCAATATCAATGAATGATACAGGAATTATCCCACCAGCAACTCCTCCATCACAGGGAACAAACATTAATGTACAATGTTAAGCGTGTGTCCTTTCAGTTCCTTACCTTTTGTCTGAAGTACAAAGCCAAGAAAAACAACTAGGCTTCTTATCAGAACCTCCATGTGCCATTTATGCTACATGGCTAATATTGCTAGAGTCCAGCAGCATAAAAACAAGTCTAATAAACCTGCCTTTCTGCCTGTATTATTATTAATAAGTGCTAGGGGATAGGGTTCTAGCAAGCTCTTGAACCAGTTTTGGCCCTGACAGTTGATAACAGTGATAAAGTTGAGAGCCTTGGAGGAATTGCATTGGCTTGAAAATTACTTTGAGATCTTTGTGTTTTGATGAAACATATCCAAGAGGAGACAGTAGTTACAAAGCCACAGATTAAAAAACTACATTTAGTATTTTCACTTTGGCAATGAAGGTGTCCAGATCCATCCACAATGGGAAAAAGCTTTCAAAACAATTTAACTCCTACCAAGAGTTCTCTGAAATAAAAGAGTAAGATCAAATTCAGGAGCAGAAAGACAGTACTGGAATTCATCTTTTTTGTATGAGCAAAGTGATTTTAGGTGTTCTACAGTACATACAAAGTAATTTTAAAAAATATCAGAAACCTCATACAGCAGGATGATAGAAATTATAGTCTGCAGACCTCAGAAATGATAGTCTACAAGTCACAAAGAAATAATTCTAACCAATTTAGAAAAGAAAAAAAAAAAAAAGAACAAAAATACTCTCATTTCTCCTTGGTTATCTTTTTTCCCAAATGCAAAATCTGATTTATTATTTGTTATTTTTACAAACTTTACCATCATACTGTAGCACTCAACTAATACAGCATCATTTGAAATGTGCTTGGAATCATTTTTTCTTATTTTTGGGGGGAGTCCCACAGTAGAGAATTGAATGCATAGGGTCCACATCATAAAGAGGTGAACAGCAGAAAAACAGAAGAGGAATACAAGGGGTGCAGCCCCTCTAATAATATATACATCCATTTTGAGGTGTTCTCCCAACAGGCTGCAACTCACTCTTACCCCATTGCTTTTCTTTATTTCCATGGCACAGACCAGATATTATTAAATGAAGGTAAATAAAAGGCTTCAACATCATAACTACCTTTCTATTTTTACAGTTATTTCTTAAAACATATATCATCACACATTCTCAGATTCTATCCTGTACACATCCCATTGTGGATTTTATACAGAAATTTCAGTAAATCAGTATCCCCCGTTCTGTGGTTTTCCTTATAAAAGAGCATTAGTAAGTACAGATTCTTAAATGGATAAACCAATGATGCTCTAGAAGATAGGTATAAAAAAATAAAAAATACACAGGTCACTTGGCCTTTGCAAGAGAAATGGCTGGTAGTAGGGGGGTGGAGGAATGAAAATTCTGACTCGACACTGATTTTTTAGCGCCCTTTTGACCAAGTCAGTATCAAGGGTGAACTCTACTAACATAAGCTGTAACAGTTCCTGCCACAGACCGGGGTCATAAAACAGGATAACCAAACAAGAACCAAACAGAGAGAGCTGAGAAGTTTAAAATCCCAAGCCATTTCAGTCTCTTCTAGGCTTTTCTGATAAAAATCACTGTGTCTGCAGCAAAACCAACACAGAATATAGGAATAGCCAGGTGGGGAGGAGGAAGACCAAATTATTCACATGCTGCTTTTATTTATTCCTCAGAGAGCACCGCAGCTGCAGGGAATCCTGAGTAGATGTTCACTGCCAAAATTAATGTTATGTAGAAAGAACAAACATGAAACTCCTCGTTCTCCGTTTTGCTGCTTTTGTTGCTAATACGAATCCTTTACACACCTCGCTGCATGTGGCCATCATTCTTTTAAGTACCTGACAAACCATAAGCACATTACCCTAATCCTTCACTGAAAACAGCTCCATAAAAACTGACAACAGTTAGTTTGTAAGTATAGCCATCAAATTAACAAAATGCCTTTTTTTTCAGGAAATTCACCATTTAAGGGACTAGAAGCAGGCAAGCATAACTGTGCATCACCACCTACGTGGGACAATTACATATTTGTGTGAGTGACTCAATTCTTGTCATACTTAGGTGCACATTGTGCAGATGGAGCTATCCATTGATATTCAAGCTTTGCGTGTTAACATCATGAACCTTTTTCAACTAGAGCAGAATTCAAGTCAGTGAATGAAAGAAAGAATGTGCAGGGGAGATGCTGCTCCCTATTACTCTAACTATTTCCAGTTCCTTAATTGAAGTTATAAAGTTGCACTGGCATTGTGGCATAACACAAGTAGTGTACCCGGAAAGATATCCAGCACAAATAAGGACTGAAAAAGTTCAGAGAACCAGAAGCCTAATATTGTGTATCATAACAGAAGTGTAATTTTCACTTGACTTAAAATAGTAGTAATACCCTCTATGGGAGGAAATGCAGGAGACTATGTGGAGCTCTAACAACTACTCAGACTCTAAAAAGTCTAACTCTGCATAGCCAGACAACTGGTACCACAAACTTAAGACAATGTGAAACTGCCCAGAGATCTACATGAAGTTTATGTGAAAGCATTTGAGAAAGGGATCTCAGAAGATAAGGAAAGGGAAATAAAATTAAGAAGGAACAGAAAAAAATTAGGAAAATGTCTGTAAGAGATTGTTGGTGTATGTAAAGATAAATGCTACCTGGAAAATGCTGGCTGATATCAGCAAAGAATCTACCCTTTGATTTCATAGAATAGTTCGGAGTGGAAGGGACCTTTAAAGGCCAACTAGTGCAATCACCCTCCAAAGAGCAGGGAAACCTTCAACTAGATCAGGCTGCTCAGAGTCCTATCCAACCTGACCTGGTCTGTGTCCAGGTATGGGGCATCCACCTGCTCTCTGAGCAACCTGTTTTGTCACCCTCATTGCAAAAAACTTCTTCCTTGTATCCAACCTAAACTGATTCTATTTAAAACCATTACCCCTTGTTCCATCACAACAGGCCCTGCTAAAAGGTTTGTCCCCACCTTTCTTATAGGCCCCCTTCAAGTACTGGAAGACTGCTGGGAGGTCTTCCCAGAGCCTTCTCTTCTTCACTCTGAACAAGCCCAATTCTCTCAGCCTTTCCCCACAGGAGAGGATTTAACCAATTATTTCATTAATGATCAGAGGTGATTTCACTAATGCATGGAGAAACTGGACTTAATACATCTGTTATTCTTAACTAGGATATTTTCAGAGCTATCTGCTTTGATCAACAATTTCTCCTCACCAAAACAATTCTCAGAAAATGTAACCAGGTTTTTGTTGTTTGGTTTTGTTTGTTTTTGATGTATATTTGAAAAAACCCAATCACACAGTTTTCCCCTGGTTAGATTGCACTGATGCTGAGGTCAGTCATTCTTGCTACAGCACTAGAAATAAGTAACCTGTGGAGTTTGGAAAAGTCTCATGTTCCAGGATGAAGCATTTTTAACCATGTAAAAAGTACTATCCTTAAAGGTATCCTTTGTGATAAAAAAGCATCATTATATTAAGTCTGTTTCAGACACCCCAGAAGTTCAGTTGCCTTCTCTCAGAACTATAGCAGAGTGAAACAATGAAAGTTTCAACGTGTATTGCCATGAAGTTTGGCACTAGGAGCAAAATTTTCCAATTGTTTTCCAACTTATATTCAACTGTATTTCCTGTCTGGAAGAACTGAATTTCTGTTATCTACTGAAAAAGCTTATTCTTGCAGCCCAATATTGCGAAGAGCTTCTGACAGATGGCATGACAATGCGGTTTAGGATTTAACGTGTGATAAAAAAAGATATACCAGAAACATGAAATGATTTTTTGCTGGATAGCTTTTACTCAAAAAATAGCTCATTGTTACCTGAGGAAACTCAGCTGGCAGAAAGCACCTCATCACTGTGGCTCCCACATTTCAAATGAAGGTGTTAAATCTCCCTCAAACAGACTGAGTTTACAAAAACAAAAAAGGTAAAAAAACCCACGAACCACTCCCCCACACACACCCCACCATGTGTTTACAATCAATATCTCACCAGACACAATACATGTGGGTGCATGCACACTTGTATTATCCATGTGTGAATTCTTCCTAGGTGAGTTTAGGCTCTAAGCATCTTTCAGAAAAAAAGAATAGAAGAGAACCATGCACATTCAAGGGTGGGGAGAAAGTATATGATGAACTCTGCATACAAACATTCCATAGGTCTCCTACTTTCAGGAGTCATGAGATTTAACCAAAATTCAAAATTCCAGAAGAAAAGATAAAAATCTGCTATTGCCCCAAAATATTTCCCTATCTCCTGGTTTCAGCCTTAGTCAAGGCAACATTTCTTATTATCAATCTCTAAAAATAGTTACCAATAGTTACCTGACCTTTTACGCACCTCGTTTGTCTTTTTCTCTTACATATTTCACTTACTTATTTTTCTCTAAGTAGCCCTGGTGCTATTTCCTTGAGGAAAAGAGATACCACAATTAACCAAGACCTTGTCACCTTAGGTAGCAAAAATATGTCTCCATGCACTTGCTTTTCCCTTAACACAGTAAAGTCATGGCTTCCACAATTGATCTCTAATCTACTACATACAGATATTTCTTTCCCAAATGACACTTAATATCAAGCTGCATCTTTTAATTTACAAAAACAACAATGATAATTTCATATTCCTTAAGCATAGTAGCTCACTTTGTATTTTGCAAGGATCGTTTCCTTTGATTTTATTCCAGCTCATCCTGCTTTTTAAGTCCCCATAATCTCTGCACATCTGCAAACTATTAGCACATTTTTCAAACTTGAAGTTCTGTCCAAACTCCATTAAAATTATCACCTTTTTATTTCAGATCTTGGCAGCTTATCTTTTTATGTTCTACCTGGCTCTTTATTACATTGTTCGACTTTTCAGCAGGAAAAGATCCCTTGCCACACCACTTTCTCACAGAACCCTACTTTTTCTTTTTTCTCTCGCGGTGCAGCTGGGTTTACTCAATCCTAATTTCACACAGATTACAGTTCATTATTTCATCAGTTACATTTATAACTTCTTAAAATAACAAATAACAATATACAGAAATAGCAGAGAGTCTTTAAAAGTTTATATTTAAATACCTATTTAAAAGCAAAACACTACTGCATCCTCCACTGGTATTCATTTTGGACCATTAAAGAGGGAAGAATTGCAGACAGGAGAAAAAGGATATCGTTTGCATGCAACGGCAAACTGCTCTCCTGCAAGGTTAAACAAAAACAATTTTAGAAGCCATTCCCAGTAATGTATTTATGCAGGTTTTTCTGACCTAAGCGAAAACTTCAAACCAAAAAAAACTCCAAAACCAACCAAACCCCATGACCACCACAAGGGCCCTGCATTACTTTCAGCTAAAGAATGAGGAATTCTCTCTACCCACATATAAATGAAGCAGTCAACGGCTTAAAGAGAGAGCTTTTTATAAGTTAGCCTTTTTAAAACAGCGTTTTATTACAGTCCACTTATTAATAGAGAAGGTTTATAAATACCAGTTCTTTTATACATTTAGATAGAAATCAACACAGAAAAAAACATGCTTTCTCTCTTTGCGCACATGATTTCAGTTCTATTGAGATGTCATAAACCCCAAAAGGTCTGATAGATATTAGATAATGTCACTGAACCCTACTCTGTCTCTCTCTCTATATATATAGCTCCTAGAAGATTTCTTCAGCACTGATAATCACTTCTAGGTACTTTGGACCTTTTTCTAAACATAGATAATGTGCAATACTTGAACAGTCTCTTACTTGTGCTGCGAGTATAAACATCACTGAGGTACCCACAGATGAAAGACTGCACACACACACAAGCCAGTATCCCTGGATACACGGCTGGAAAAATGCATGTATGAAACTACTAAAATATTCTAATGATGTGTGTACCATCACGTGCATTCCTAGCTATCTCAGGTACTGGGAATGTAAGTTTGGAGAAGTCTCTTCTGCAGCTTCCAGTGGCTACATCAGTCGTGAAGCAGAGCAAGAAGCATCCTTTCAATGCAGGAAAATGTGGTTTGGCACTTCTCCTGGCATTTTTGCCAAAATCAGCAGGCAGACCACAAGAACCTGCCCTCTGTTCACAACATCACCCTTAATGTTCCCTTATTCTATGATCACCCTTAATGTTACCTTATTCTGTGATGAAGCAAACAGCATTGTTCGAAGCAAAGACTCTAGTACTCCAAATTTTCACGCAGGCTTTCACCAGCTGCTTTTTCAATCGGTATTTTGGTGGGGTTTTTAGAAGTACCTTCAAAAGCGTTTCTACAGACAATAGCTTGGGGGTCATCAATTTTTCCTCCACATTTGCATAACATAAATTTTTGCAAACAAAAAAAAGTGATAAAGTATTTTGCTGTGTTTATCTAGCTGAAAAATCAAACATTTTCGTAAAAAAGTAAATCAAGTAGTTTATTATCAAAAAGAAAGAAGCAGAGACGTCTACACCTCTGTAGTCTCACATTCAGAACTGTATTTCAAACCCCCAATATTACTTTCTCATGTACACATACCATTAACATGATTTTCACAAGAAACAAAACATGAACCTATACTTCCCCTAGTGAGACTGACAAGCCCATTCCTAAAATAAGACATCTTCCATCATGATTTTGTAAATAACCACTGCAGTGATACGTCAGTTAGTTTCACAAATTTTTAGAATAAATTTATCACACCAGAATGCTGATGTCTCAACATAGCCCAGAATAGTGAGCAATAAGTAAGTAAAAATCAAAGCTTGCTAAATTCTTTTATTAAAAAAAAAACAAACCAAAACCCAACATCAAAATTTGAATGCCTGGATTTTTCCTCTCTTTCTACAAGTACATTGACAGTAATCTTGACTGTCTTCTGACACCCTGCTCCAACCCACTGTCCAAACACAATCTCAAAGCCTTAGAATAAATAAAGGCTAAAGCCAAGAAGAATAATTTTCATGTTGTGTTCATCCTTTCTGAGATATAGGAATGAGACACAGTCCTACAGTCTCCATAATATGACTCTGTGATTTTAGTATACCTACAGAATGAAGGACAGAAAGCTAGCCTCTAACATGAATTTCATCCAGTTAACTAAACTGTCATAGAGGCTTACATAATTTGGAAGAACTTTTGATGGTTTAATCCTCCTATTTTAATGAAGCTTTACCCTTGAGATGCTACTTAAAATCTGATTTGGCATTGGACCAAAAAGTACTCTGCTTATGCAGAATAAGTTCCATATACTGGAGTAGGAATTTCCTTGATACTTTAGCCTTACATGAAATGGACATAACTTTATAGCACTGTTGCTCTCCCCAGAATGGAAATAAATGCATTTTTCATTCTGTTTTTATTTTCTAAAAGGAGTGAATCATCCCATTTTCACTGGATGCAAAGTAGGACCAAGTAAACAGGTCATGCTATTAAAAACTCACCAAAAAGTATCTTGAATTGTATATAACCACTGTTTTTAGGTTGTTAAAAAATAACATCCTGTATATATGTATATATATATATATATTCTCAGAGAAGCAGAATTCTTCAAGAGTTGTGATAGTGTATGTGTGAATGAACAGGGGTCTGCCTACTAGAAGCTGGATGCTGCTGCTGTCTCTACAGTCTTTTCAGTAACAGATAATTCTACTTCTTTTTGATGGTGCTTCATTTCTTTAAGCTACGGAGTTGAGTGCTATGTGATTTTTTTTTTTTTTTGTTTAAATATGGAAGTTAATGGAAGCCAAGGTTTTCACACACCAACTTATATTTAAGAGAAACATGAACTGAGAGATCTGATGGATTTTAAAAGATCATCACAATGAAAAAGGAGCTATTCAGACCGCACATTTGGAGAGGGACTGTGTGTTAGTTTCATAGTCATGCATGCTCCCAGAAAAGTCATTGATGTTACCATAAAATAATTTGCAAAACCTTTAAAATTGAGGTAAGCCAATGATCACAGTGACTGTCTGATCCCTCCTATTTATTATAGGATGAACTCCTATTCCTAACCACCAGTGGAATGTCTGAAGCAAGTATCCAGCAGCAGCTTTGCCAGAAAACTGCTTTTCATAGAATATCCCAATATTTCAGTGCTTTATTTTGACTCCAAGTAAAATATTTTCCATTAAAATCTATTTTGAAAATATTCAAGGGTTTTTGTCTACTGAAATATGACCGTTATATTTCAGTAAGTAAAACTGCTGTCCCTTCTGTATACTGGCAATTCATTTCATTCTAAAATTTTTACTAGAAAAGTTTTATTTCATTTTAGGCTGGATATTCTACATGTACTGGCATTACAATATGAAAGGTTTTATCAAAGGAAATTATCTTTCCTTCTTTTTCGCTAAATACAGATTCAAAACTCATTGGATTTCTTTTTTCCTACTGAAAATTGACAAAATTAGATTAACAGTTTTTTATTTGACTTATCCCTGGAAAGAAACTAATCTGTTTAAAAGCGTGATTCAGTTCGAGGTGTCAGGTGCCTGCTATGAAAACAACACAGAGATTTTCTCCCTGCCATTGCCACACCCACACAGTGCCAAAGATCAGAACAGCAGCATCACCCTGTAGACTTCCAAGCATAACAAGGGCCTTCAATGGAGAGAAAAAGCAGCCTAGCAGGTGAAGAGAGCACAGGTTCAGATCAAGAGAAACTGGAGGGAAAAACAAGGAATATTAAAAAAGAGGACAATAAACACATTCCTGAAAACTCTAACTTGTAGGTATCTCAAACTTGCTTAAATTACTTGTGTTCTTCAGATAGGAACAGCAGAAATTTACTGTGTTTAAATAAAGTATGATGCATTTAAGTTCATTAAGTAAGGATTTAAAGCATTCTATTACAAAGTACACATCTCTACACAATTTCAGTTTTCTGACAGGGGGAAGCAAATATTCTAATGGATTTGCAAGCTGGATTTTTAAAGTGAAAAAAGGACATGTATTTAAGCCATGATCACAACCTGATGTCTCAACAATACAATTTCTTCTTGCACTACTGGAAGAAAACATCTTTGACTCCATACAGGATGTACTGATTTGTAACTCCCAACCACGAAATAATGAACAGAACAGAAGCAGCAGAAAAGATGAATAAATTGGACCACATATTGAACCCATCTTAGCCTACACATAGAATATGTGGAAAGAACCCTCTATTGCTCCCTTCTGGTTCATTCCATCAGCTTCCTTTATAGGTTTGTTTTATAATTTTTCACAGTTGAAAGAGTTCAAACATCCCAAGAGCAAAAGAATGTGACATTCCTTAGTGGTTTTCTAATGGAATTTTGGGATTAGTCATCACCAGAAAAATTTCCAATGTCACACCCCGAAGGTGATCCACTAAAGCAAAAAGATGGATTAGAGCTGTTGGCTAAACAGCAGCAAAATTTTCTGATATATTCAAAACATTAGCAAGGTCTCTATTCAGTGCCATTTAGCTTGAAGGGAAGAAAAAAAAAAAAGATTTTGACTAGGATAGCTAGACATAACTGAAAAGATTGTCTTAATTATCAAAAATACTCAGTGTAAAAGAGGAAATATTAAGACTATCATTCAACTGTAATTTGAAATTCAACCCACCTTTATGAAACCACCCACAAAAAACTTCAAATAATTTTCATTTGCTGTATTCCACCCCACTTCTTAAAGAATAACCTGAAAATTATTACATTGCTCTATGAAATGACTGGTGAGCTGACAGACTAAACAGTGAACCCTTCTGGAATTTTCTACAGGCAGAACAAGAAAATAATCACCCTCAATAACCAAGTCACAGAACACTGTCTATTCCTGATGAGAGTGCCTTTTTTATATAAATATTATTACAAAAGAAAAGGTCAAAAAAACCTTCCCTCACTCCAAAAAAATCCAAATAATGAACACTGACAAATTCTCACCATGGGGTTAACAACAGCATCTCAAGCTGTTTCCCAAACTCCAAGGACAGATGGTTGAAGAGACTATAAGGATGACTTCAGGATTACTCACTGCTAAGGGATTCTCTACTTTAGCAAGGAATACCTTTTAGGAAAGCATGTCCACATCACTGCTGCTATTGTCTCAATATCATTTATATTAAAAACTCAACAAGGTCACTCCTCTGAGTCACTAAACTCCCAAATGACTCTTATGTTACTCCCATGACAGAACTGCCATGATTGCTTACCTGCTGTTAAATAGAAATCTGCAAGGTGACAATAAGAATGAATAGATATAAGTTTTGCTAATGGCACTTTGTACCACACACTCTGCTGTGCTGTACCACTGTTACTGCACTCTCTTGAATGACATTTTCTTTTAACATACAGGCATGTAATGCATGCAGTTGTGGATTTTACACACATATCTCTAAAGTCACTTCAAAATATGAACTTTATATTGATTTATGAAGCAAACAGGGAAAACTTTCTACATGAATAAGCAGAGTTGTGTGCTTTGTTTGAAAAGTAAAGAGCTTCTAAGATCCCAAAATCATATATAATTGTATCCTGTACATGCAAATGAAAGAAATTTTCCCTGTTGGCATTGTTTGTAGAACTTCTCTGAAATACTGAAGCATACGAGACATACCTAAAGCAACTCTTAGTCAGGAGAGCATTGCCTCAACTGAGACTTCAGACTCGTTATCTGGTAAGTTTATACTATAACGCCAACTGTGCAAACACTAACTAACATTAGTGAACTAAACTGAAATCTTAGGCTTAGTTTTGCCCATGGAAAATGCCTCACAGAACTCACATAAACAAAGTTTTCAGATGTTAAACCTGGACTGGTCTAGGAACTGCACAAAGATCCAGTGCCACATAATGTCTGGTCCTTTCTTCTGACAGGCCATCTAAAGAAGCTACAAGAATCCTTCTCTCAGTAATTTGCCAGGTGACTTTAAAATTCAGAGTTTTCAGGCTGTGAGAAATTTGAAGGGATTTAAGAAAAAGCTATAGAAAGTTAATCTATTCCCAGAGAAAAACTGAAATTAAATGCCTACTAATTAATGAATTATAACTGAAATATATAGCTATTTCCCAAAATTTAAGACTTCTAAAGACAATAATGGATTGTAGATCCGAACAACCTACAGCAATCTCTTGATTATTCTTTCCATTACAACTTATATTACAGTACTTTGTATAACATCTCAAAGTGTGTAATAGCTTCTAGTCTCTCCAAAATTTTGCTTGTTTCTGTTGGAAACTGTGACAAAAAAAATCATGTCAACATACTTACAAATAAGTATTAAATTAAGGGCAAATATGTACTGAAGACAATCTTCTAAATTGTCAGTTTCACTTATGTGGATTTGTACTGTATTATTTCACTCCTTTCAGTTTTTTCATTTCTTCTCCATTACAAAATTGTCTCTACAAATATAATCTGAATGTAATTTTTTTTCTTTTTATTGAAGTTATTATACTCCACATACTTACCAGTTGCCTGTCTCTATTAATATCAGAGTAAATACCTCACAACTTTAACACATGAGATGAAGAGATCTAAAACATCTCTTCATTGCTGACACAACAACATTGAATTTAGCCTTTTATGAGTTATAAAACTTCATTTAAGTGCAGTGTTTTTAATGAAGCCCTGTTGACTTTGAGCTATCTATATTTGTCACCAAATCATCATGCCCTGCAGGATATAAGAATTTCTATGCATTGATGTTCTCAGTCTTTGCTTGCCTACTTATGTTCAGACTCCTGCTACATCCAAGTTTCAAACACAATCCACAAGTTGCCCTTTTCTTATATATATTAAGAAATCCTTCAGCATCAAATGATAATTAGAAAGGGAAAAAAACCAGTATGAACTATCTTGAAATAATATCTCATTTGAAAATTACTTTTCCTCCAAGAGAAATATTTAGCATGAACACAAAAAGATGGCCCTGTTGCCTTCAGGCCCTGAAATAGAATAGGTGCCATGCTCCATCAAGGACAGGAGGACCAGTCAGATCTCTTGTCCACCCTTCTCAAATACTTTCTGCATGCAGCATACTGCCCTCAAAAGAGCTCAGTGGAGAGAACCCAGTAAATTAGAGAAGCAGTACAAATAACAAATCATTCAAGTATTCTAAACTATGAATATGGAGCGCTGCACCTAAGACCCAGAAGCATCCCCAAGCAGGAGCCCTACACAAATCCCAAGAGTTTTTACAGCTGGATGTTGTACACCTTGATGGTCACTCCACAGCAGCAAAACCTGCTCCAGAAAGGCAGATCTGCAAGCCAGTGTTCCCTTTCACGTTAAACTGGTAGCAATCCATCTTAAAAGGCTTTTGGCACTAGATACTGAGACAGCATGATTTATTTGTTAAGGTCTCAATAAAGTCCTTATAAATAAGGAGATTTAACTGAACACTGTATTCCTATACACTAACCTGTTGACTTACTACTACGCTAGGAAGCAGTACTTCTAATTTAGCACACAATTTCTGTACAGGTAAAATTCCAGACTGAAATAAGAAATTGTTGGGATATAAAAGTGCTCCAATTCCAGAGAGAATAAATGGCAAAACCCTCCTTATCTAATGAAAATAAAGGGCTTTAACAGACATCCTCTTTCTTTTGTTCTAGATCTGAGGAGCTTCAGTAAACCATTTGGAAAATCTTTTGCCTTTGAAATATCAACAGCTGTGCAATGATAATAATTTTATCAAGGAAAGGATCCAATTTTACTGGACATAGCAACTGGGAAAAAAAAACCCCATCAAACAACAGCAGCCCACACCCCCAAAAAAATTCTGTAAGCAAACCTAGGAAATCATAGAGAAAGGAAAAAAAATACCAAACTGCATTTTGTTGACACTGACCATCACTTTCCCAGATAAAAAATGAAAACTACAAGGTTTCCAAGTGCCCCTGAGGAAACTTATTTCACAGCTACCATAATTTACCATCTGTAGCTTCCTTCTTTAATGAAGCCTTTAGAATAGACTTCATTGCAGATGAGTAGGAGCTGTTAACTCTTCATTGTGGGGGTTTTGACAACTTCTGCAAGCTCTTTTAAATTAGAATTTCTCGCATATTAAAATGTAGGTTTATCCTTTCCTACATGAATCATGACACACTCTGTTAGCCTGTTAGTCAGCAAGAACATACCAGTGGCACTCTGAAAGCTGACTATCTATTACTATATAATGATACATTCCAACAATCTGCTAAAACTGAACAATGCAGAATTTCAAATCTACATGTGCTATAATAATAGTGGCATGACTGATGCTTCATGTATTTCATTGTTCACATTATTCGATGAGAAGTTCAAACAGCTATGGAGAAGATTCTCCTAAAATTATTACATGTTGCTCTTTTATTTTGGCCATCAGGTTTAAAATCATCACTTAATGATTTATTGAATTATTCAAAAAACACCCCCAACAGCTATTGAAATAATTTAAAGATCATTTTATAAGTAACATATATTACAAAACTGATTCACCTGCAATTATTCTTAGGTCTTATTTACTTTCTAAATAAACATCTGCATCAGCAAGATGCGGAGATCTACATTCACTGCTTCATTGCCACCTCAACCTCTCATTCTCCATCTGTCTCGTTCATCACTTTCAGTCTGTCACGACCTATGCAAGGAGTCCTTTAAAGAACATCCTGTAGCTAATACAGTAAACAAAAATGCATAATAATGTACCCAAGGAAAATATGAAAGGTGATATTGAAACTGGTGTGTTGCATCGTTTGTCATTTTACTGTCCAAGTCATGGTCACTTACATTTATTTTCACAGTTATGATCATCAGCACATTTGTGACAACCTTCATTTTGTACTTGTGTCTAATTTACCTACATATCTTCTTATCCTCAGACTTAACAGTCTGTTACACCACAACATCATAAAATTACATTTAAGGAGAAAAACTGCTTCCTACACAAAAGCATTGATTTACCATATTGTCACCATGCCTCCAAGACATCAATTAAAGGAATAAAAGAGACAAACAGCTAAAGCATTGAATACCCTACTTTCAACCCATCAGTTCTTCTTTTCAATCTCTCCAATGTCTTTTTTCATCCCCCTACCCCCACATATATATTTCAACTCTTACCTCCTCCTGCAGCTGTGATCATGCTTTATGAAGGCTTAAACTAAAATCTGCACAGCTGTGTACATATTTATGGCCCGAGTTAAAGCTATAGACGAGCTCTTTAGGAGGAAGAGTGGTTTGTCAGACTAGCATAATGGAGGTTGACAATAGCACCATAAACGTGCAGTAAAATGGGAAATGGAAAAATTCATCAAGCTGCACAATCTCTGTCTGTGAGATACCCAGATATAGCTAAACAACTAATAAAAATTAAATGGAAATACACAAAGAATAGCAGGTGTTTTCGGGGAAAAAAAGCACCAATCCTAGAAAGCAGTAGCCCTGTATTAAAAACACACCCACTTTCTGCCTTTAATGAAGCTGCACATTTATGCAAACAGACAATATCCTCCAACCACTTAATATTTACCATTACAGTAATACAATCTAATAGTCAGTCAAATATTAAACCATAAAGTAGTCAAAAAGTAAGTAGTTCCATGGCAATTTTTAAGCACTTGTATTTAACCATAGTCTTTGCATTATTTATGATCAAGATAGTGTTATGTTCTTTCAGTGTTTTCTGTACTATACTAATGGGAATGTAATTTACCTAAACAGTAAATATACCACCCACAGTCAGAACACAGTCTTGTAAAATATAATGTCAGAAGAAGCCTTTTTTCTGTGCCCCTTTTTTGGCTAGAACTATTTATGAAACTCTAGTTTCACAGTTACTTGTCATACCAGTATTTCCATTTCCAGAAGTAAGTAAACCTGAACTTTCAGCAAGATGTTACCTTTCTGACACCATATGCTTGAATTTCAATTAATGCCATGTGAATAAGAATGTATTTGTTTTCCTTTCTTCCCTCTTGCCAGCTACAGTGGGAGAACACTAAAGAATGGAAGGCAGCATAGTATGTGAAGCTTTATCAAAATTTCAGTTTAGAATATTTAATCTGATTTCCCAATTCCCAAAAATTTTCAACTTCAGCAGTTAAAATCACTGTCACAATCACATATGTATTAATATGCCATCCTAACAGGACAAAGGTCAGATGATTCAAGTCCATATCAAACTGGCTAAATGCCAAAACTGGTCTCAGAAATAACACTAATCCAGTCAGAGACAAATGAAGGGTTATTTACAGTATTTCAGGAAAGGAGATTTCTTGCCTTTTTTTAATGGACTCAGGCACTGAACATGTTATCCCTGGGATTCAAGAACTAAAACACAAGCAAACTTTTAAGTAAAGTATAGTTTGGAGACAGAAAGCAGTAGCCTTTGAGCAAATGGTGTCTTCTTACTCTTCCTCACAGAGCCTAACACGGCCTCTGCAGGAACAGTCACTAATCTTGCACAGTCACTCCCTGATACCATGGGACATGAAGTGCTTTGAGTAACCCAGAACAAAATTCAACTAGACCTAGAAAGAACTTACTATGATTGAGTAAAAAATACTCTAACTTCACATTAAATTTAGTTAAAATTAACTCAACTAATCTGCATAAATCATTTGAGAAAAGAGGAAAAGTGCAGAAGAAATATTTTAGGTTAATTACTCTTTCCAAGATCTAATCCTGAGAATAACTGCATTCTGCAAAATAGCAACTGCCCCAAACTCTTACTGATGCTTGAAAGCTTTAATACTCTACTGCACTTCCTTTAAAATCTTCAGCTTAAAGTACAGACAGGGCCTATTGTTAGTAAGAAATTTGTAGATATTTTGTAGGCAGAATTTAGAAACATTTATAGAAGTTACACGTAGTATTGAAAGAGGGATTATGCAATAAAATAACATATTCTAAAAAATAATTCAGAACAGAACATAATAAAGAAAATCAGGCAGCAACTGCTACCAGTAGCCCCTTGAGGCATTTTTGTTTGGTAAGCCAGACCTTTTCTAAGGACTCAATCATGCTAATTGTCAAGTACATCCTGCAGGGCTGAGTACTCCCAGTTCCTGTCTGGATTTGGGCCTCTTAACTGCAATGCTTCTCTCTGCCTGATTCAGAAATACGTGGCTGTGCAAGACTAATGTACAAGAACAGCATATGAAATGCATAAGAATTCAAGGAGAAAGACTTGGGAGTCCTGGTGGACAAGAAGATGAACACAAGCCGGAATCGTGCCCTCGAAACAAAGGGTTCTAGGCTGCATTATGTACAATATTGCCAACAGGTCAAAGGAATTAAGAGCCTTCCCCTCTGCTCAGAAAAAGGACCACAAGCAATGTGCATAAGTTGAAATATAAAACCCCTCATTTAAACATAAGGAAACACTTACTCAGAGGGAGGGCTGGGCAACCTCTCCCAGAGAAGTAGTGAAGTCTCCTTGGTGGTACTCAAAACACAACAGGACATGAACCTGAGCAATCAGCTCCAGCTGGTCCTGTTCTGAGCAGAAGGTTAGACTAGGTGACATCCAGAGGCACCTTGAAACCCCATCCATTACTCTGTGTGTGGTATCTTGAAATAAATAAAAAAAATGTAGGGACTTGAGATGCTGTTCTTTATAGCCTTGTATTTTCATATATCTGGACTAGACCTTAGAAAAGTAATTTAATAAAATCAAAGCCTGCAGGATTAATAGTCTACAAACCTTGCTTGGTTTCTTTGCTTGCAGATTTTTGCATGCTCTTCATTTTCTTACAATACCTTGTAAAATTCCCCCTATATTTTCACATGTATCAAAAGTACTAAATACCATTTTAAGATCCTGATGTTAGCAGAATTAAGATGCCACCCCTTTCTCACCTTGGTAGGGAAATGTATTATGCTCATCAATCACTCCTATTTCCATCTAAAGAGAAACCGTGAGTGCTAACAGAAGAGAGTGCATCAGCTGGTTTTACCTTTGACACAAAGTACTTTGTTGGACTTGAAAAGGCAGATTTGGCTTTGAGTCATTTGGCTGCTCTTGGACTTTTTTTACTGTCAACAGTGACACTGCTTGACCATTTTGTCTCAGAAAACAGCTGATTCTTCGACAAGCCAGAAATTGGTTCAAAGCATAAGGTTAATTAAATACAACATGTATACAAGGGTATACACAATAATTTAAATGTCCTATAAGAGGGACAACCCCTAGAATACCGGGGGTGGGGAATCACGATATAGAAAACAGTGTATCCAGCACTAGTATTTTTAGCTTTATCCGCCCAGAACTGGAATTCCCACCTGGAATAGAACAGAGATACAGCATTTCTTCCTTCCCAAGTCCTCACATAATGGGAAATCAACTATACTTGGTTTATTGCTGTAATGTATATTGCTACTTGTTTCTCTTTCAACACAAAAAAGACTACTCTCTTAAAAAAAAATTTAAAAAAATAACAAATCTGCAGAGTCAGAGGAGAAGGAGCAGGGGAAATAAGCGCTGAGAAATTACACACATTTTCCAATCTGTCAAAAATAGAGCTTTTAATTTCTAGATGCCAATATGTACAAAAATATCTAACTAGGAAGAGCATAAACACAAGCTTGTTATGGATAATGAACTGCAATTGCCCACTGTATAAATAGGGAAATACTGCTGAGTCAGTACAGTGTTGGGAGAGTGAGCAACGCAGCCTCCTCACTTACTCAACACTTTAAAGCTCTCGGAAGAAGACTACCCAATAAACCAAAGTCAATTTAGAGATACTGGCTTACAGGTAGGTGATAGCAATTGTGAGATTTTTCTAAGGCTTCTGAATTAACTCCTGACCTCAAAATTGATTCAAACCATAACCCTTTATGAGTCCATTTGAAAGCATCTCTTCTCCTCCTGAGTGGGTTTAAAAATACACTATAAAATGATAAAAAACCCAAATCACTTTAGATCATACAAGAAGAAATAAACAGAAATCAGGATACAGTGAGAAAACCAAGCACTACAGCCATTACAGGCAGGATTTTCTCCTTCAAAAAGACTAGCATTCATTTTCTAAGTGACTATTCCACCTCCAGAGAGTCCTACAGGGTAGCAGTGAGCAGTTCTGCGAGCGTCAATGCCTGCAGGATGATACAGCCACTTAGGTGGAACACTCAGATCCTGCTGTCTAACAAACATCCACTCAGTTCAGTCTTCCTCACTTACTCCTCCTCTTTTTTTCTCTCTGGTCCTTCTGAATGGCAGCGAACATGCAGATGGATCTTCCTTTCAAAACCTCCTCCTCCTTTCCGACAGAGGAACTCTAGGCTGAATCGGTCAGTCCTGGAGTTGAAGGTAGGCTAATGCTTGGATCAAGCTCTGCATGAGCCAACCTATTCCTGAACAGATATCATTATAACCTTTGCCACCACTAAAAAGTGACTCAACTAAGACTCACTGGCCATGATTTGCAAGGCAGACCAGCCACTTGAAGTCTAACAATAGGACAAAATCCATCACAACTACATTGTACAATGTTTGCACAGTCTCTAATAAAGACAGAAGGAGCAGAAGGCAAACAGTAGTGGTTAAACACAGTAGCACAAAGATTTCCAAGTGTGCAAGGAATCCTGGCCACATGTTTCTGTGAAAAAATCTAGCACTTCAAGAGATAGTCATGAATATAGCTATAAAAAAGCATCTCTGAAATTCTTTGAAATGGAGCAAAGATGTCAAAGAAAAACAAAAGGCAATTGGTTATGCTAGTGATTACTGAGGTCAAGTGGAAATTTGAGAAAAACTGTGTGATTTGTAGAACCTGATTAAAAATGGTACTCACCATGAATGACCCAAGAGCACAAAGCTCTACAAAAAGTGAAGTTTTTATTGCCAGTGACTATCACATTTTCCAAATGTTGCTTAATAGTGTCCCAGAGTGCCAACTAGAAAAAGAAACTGCTCATTTTTCTGTTGCTTTTCTACATTTCATTACAGCCTTGACTTGCATAAAGATGTGCTCTTTCATCTCAATCAATGCCATTATTTATTTTTCTGTGTTACCCTATACCTCAACTTGCAAGCCAATTTAATAAACATTAAATTTGGAATCAAGACTCTATACTCTGGTAAGTTTTAAAGCAAGAAGATGCCATAACTCTACTACTTGTTCACCAGAGGTGGCAGGAGAAATGTCATGCCCTGACAACTTGATGGGAAGAAAGAAAAAATAAAGATGAGGAATACAAGCAGAATCTTTGTTAAAGGCAGATGAAGGAATCCAAGACAAGGTACAAGTCTCTTAATTTGCAAGTGAATGTCTTACCAACTAAGATATTTTTCTCTCTCCTCATGGTGATAATACTTGATACACTTAATATTGTAAAAAATAGAAATACTTTTACAGTTAATGCATAATACTGTATGAAATTCAAAGAACATATATGTGTGGTATGTCTCAGCATCATCATAAAACAGCATTGTAATCCTGTCCCAAGCAGACAGAAAGAACTGGATAACTTCCTAAGACTTTTCTTGGTCCACATTTCTATGGGGTTTTTTTGTAAAAAGGGGTTGCAAGAAACACTGTACCACTAAATACAAATTAATTAGGCAATGCACTATTGTTAAATAGATAAATACAGCATGAGGAACCTCACAAAACTCAACAAGGACAAAGCAAGTCCTGCATCTGGACTGACTCCACCAGTACCACTAGGCCCAGCGTGCCTGGTTAGGAGCTTTGTAGACAAGGATACAGGGGTCCTTGTGGATGTTCGGCTAAAGATAAGCCAGCATGGGACTCTGGAATAAGTGAAGGCTGATAGCCTAGTGGGCTACAACAAGAAAAAAATGCAGGAAAACTCAAGTTTCTGTGGACAGTTTTTCCACTAGAGGGCAGCCAGGATGGTCAGGGGCTGGAGAAAACAGGATTTGAGAAAATAGGATTTGTTCAGCCTCGAAGAAAAGAAGGCTCCAGGGGGCTTAACAGCAGAGCTCCAGTCCTACAGGGAGGCTATTGAGAAAACAGAGCCAGGTTATTCATGGTGGTACACAGTGGAAGGTTGAGAGACACCCATCCTGCCATAAATAGGTGGCTGCAACTGGATAAAGGGGAGTGGGCAGGGAAGGTTTCACCATGAGGATAACAAGGTTCCAGAATCCAGAGAGGCTGTGGAATCCCCATGCTCAGAGACTTTACAGCCCCAGACAGCATGGTCTTAATTTAATGCTGATTCTGCTTTGAGCAGGATCTTGGACTAAATACCTCCTGAGATCTCTTCCAACCTGAGTGATTCTGCAATTCTAAGTCATAAACCCAAAGAGATCCAAAGAAACTCCTTAGATAGAACAGCAAGAAAATCCTTTCTGCATGATTATTTATATAACTCTTGTACTGCTAACGAAGCTGTCTTTTCAAATGTCTGAACAACTGATTTGAGGACTAATGTATTTGACTATGCTACCATCGAATTAGGAGAAGAAAGCTGCTCATTTCTCTAGCATTATTTAGTTTGGAGAAGCAATTTAGCAAAAAGCATCATTAATGTTGTATGAAGAAAAGAAACATATGAATCACCAGCAAATACAAGCAGTAGGTTAAATAACCTAATCCTGCTAACTCTCACACGCTCCATAGCTTGGTCACTCTCAGGAAATAAACAGTCTAACAAATACATCTCCTACTTGAAAGGCCAATAATCTACATAATCTAGAGGAAAAAAAAGTAATTTACATAGAGTTATTTCACCCCAAACTGTGACACTTCTTTCTTGTGGGATGCAGGAAGGATCACAGGAATGACAAGACAGGAAGTAAATTTTGAAATGTTCATTTTATCTAAAACCAGTTTTCACCTGAACATTTAGCTTCAACTGCTACAGCAGTGATTTTTCTAGAGCTGCTTCCTATACTACAGAACTCAACACTATATTCAAGAATTGCCCAGAGCACATATGTGGATATTCTGCAGAAAGAGAACATATCCCTCACTATTTAAATGCAAAAATACTAAGATTGTTGTCAAACTTTAATTATCACTGACATGAGTTATGCCTGAAATATACCAAATAATTTGGCATGGATTTTTTCCCAGTGCTTTAAGGTTAGTTATATATGATACACATTAATTTCCACGATGACAAACAAAGAAAAAATATTCTATACGCAGCCAGTACCTTTTCACCAGAACAGTATAGTTCACAGAAGTATAACTGAATGCCTTGTCCTGACACTGGCTTGCCTGCAGCAAAACACAGAACATACCCCTCCACCAATACACAAATGTACTGGCTTACACGATGTGATATTCTTATTGACTTCAAACATACTCCTTATTCCTGTTCTCCTGGAGGTCTTATTTTTCGATGAATTATCTGAGGGATCATCACATCCCAAAGGGGAAAAAAAAACCCACCAAAACAAACACACAAAACTACAATAAAAAGAACCTCCAAAGAAACCTAAAACTCAAACACATCCTTTCTGACACTTGATGAATGCTATTCCCACCAGAAATCAAAAGATGGCATTTACCTGGCATAAACCTTGCATTAAAAGGAAACTGAAGCACAGTAGCTAAAAGGTGTCACAATAGCATTGAGTTTGCTTGGTGAAAAGGAATTAAATAAGTAAACATATATTAATAATAATTCTTTCTTGAATCACTTCCATAATACGTTACAATTTCTAACACCAAAAATGACTCTCTGGTAACAACTCTCGCTTCAAGGCAACAAATGTGACAGTCACGAACATATTTCTGGAATAAAGAGAAATGCTCTGAATTCCTTAGAAGAGAAATATAACTCTTTTGCTGCCCCAAACACCAATGCTCCTTTCCTCGAAAGAAATAAAAGGCCAAGCTCATTGCCCTACAGTTTAAGGCACTTCAGCATGAAAAATCAATTGGGCTGCTCATACACTTACAATTAGCTAGTTGCTTAAACACTGCTGAATTAAATGCAAAAAGAGGTAAAAGTGAGAACAAAAGTCTCACTTTCACTCTAGCCCAATGTGCTTGGTTATATATTAGTTAGGACTGCTTATTTTCTAGGCTGGGGCTCTACTCAGAGTAAATTTTCCCCAAAGATCTCTTGCAGTGAATGTGAGAGCCCCCTTTTTTTTTTTTTAGCACCGTATTTATTTCCTCATCTTCTGCTGGGCAAGTAATGAAGAAAACTGATTTCCACTAAGCTTTATCAAAAGGCAATCAAAAGCTCAGCATCATTACCAAAAGCAAAATTGCATTGATTAAAGAGAAAAATCATTCTAATAAAAACCTGATAGACAAGTAATTGTGACTTCTTTCTTCTGTACAGAGCAGTGAAAAGACAAAAAGCCAAAGATCTTTAACAAAAAAACCCCAAGAGACTGAAGCAAATATAGGCAAAACTACAATTTAGTTCTGAAAGTGGTATTTCAAAGTCCCAGTTAGAACCGGTTTTTCATCCTCAGAAGATAGTAGATGCTACATTCAAGGTATCACCAAGTAAAATTAACCTCACTGCACATTAATTTACTTTAACTCTGTTCTTAATCCAGCTGGAACTCTGCTGGCAAATTCCTTTATTTTGCAAATTTCACATATAAAACTGCGGATGCAGGAAGAGTTTTGAGCAAAGAGTTTTCTGAGGACAGCTTGCAGCAAAACAGAATTGAATTTTAGGTCAACAATCCTTATAGCCAAAATGTCACATTAAGCTGAGACATTACTCTGACTGAACCGCTCCTGGAACAGGTATTTGATACTTGGCTTTTCAAATACCCTGTAGGAAAAAAGGTAGCATTTTCACACACTGTTTAAAAGTATCACCTAGTGGACTAGCTGTTCTTCTCCATCACCACATGATAAATCAGAAAAGCAAGACCAAAAGGGTACTGGTTTGAACTCCAAGCATGTTCCTAGCATTGCCCTACTTGCCTGTGAAAGTTAAAAGACTAAGTCTGGATAAGACAACTAACTTGGGATTGAAAACATTCCCAAACTGGCTCATTTAGGTAACTGTGGTTTATATAAAGAATAACAAAGAACTCATTCTCATATTAAAAACAAAAATTCTTGGAAAAACAAAAATGTAGTCAAATTTTGCAGACTCAGTTTGAATGCCTAGACCAAAACAGAAGAGGTCCTTTTTGAGGGCACTTTAAAAAAAGATTAAAAGCCAGACTGAGACAAAGAGCCTTCAGTAAGAACTCAACTTAATTCAGCTGTAATCTAGGTAGTGATTTTAATTATACTGCTGAGGTGAATTATACAGTCAGAAGATGGGCAAAAATGGCAAATTTGGCATCTAAACAATGTTTCTGGCACAGGGAGAGAAGGCAGGGGAAGTAATAGCAGGAAAAAGCAAAGAAGCTTGGCTTAAATACCATTCCAAATTGCCAAGGGCAAATACATCTTTTGTGAAAGCACCTCCATACTCCTTAAACACCAGTTGTACCATTTACCAAAGTGTTCAGATTCCATCAATACAGTATCTTAGTCACACAGATTATGGAGCAATGGCTGAAGTGCTTTACATGGCCTTGGCATAACCCAACAGCCCCTGTCCCAGCAGGACTTATTTTGCCTTCATAAATAATAATACAGCTAGGGATTAAACTAAATTAAGCTGTCTAAGAACTAAGTTCACATCTTGCAGCAAAGAGGTCAGTAAGGTGCATGTCAATAATTCATTTCAAGAAACACTTTTGGATTCTGACCTAAATACCTCCCCTAAACATGCACAACAGTGTCAAGCATCTGCTTAATTCATTCTAACATAACAGCAGCACTTTTGGTAGTGGTAACTTCCATTTTTACTCACAGGTACACAACGTGGGTAGTATAAAGTCCTTTACTAGGAAAAAAAGGGGGTTACATACTAAACTGAGACTTAAAGATCTCTATTTTCTTTTTTACCCTACGATTTGCCTCCATCTGCAGCCTTCACCAAAGAACTTGTCCCTCAGACAGTGAAATAAATAGCATCTGGGAATAAAAATCACTTACCATAAATAAGTTGTGACAGTGCTCACATAAGTGAGCTGATTCAGAGAAGTATCCATATTACACCTTCTCCCAGCAGAAACTGTGTCCTCACAGGAAAGTCACTACAACCCACCCCCTAAACTATATCCCAAAGGCTCCTCCTCTGTTGGTTCTAAAAAGCAGAAACTGCTTGACGAGGCCTTAATGAAAAACTGGTGTGAACAATTAGCCCAGGTGTTTCCATCACCTCCCCTTCATGCAGCTGTACCCGCTTTGTAAACAAGCTCTTGCTGTCTGAAGAGGAGTTGGAAATAAGTTGGAGCAGAGAGGCAGCCTCAGAGAGGTCTTTTTTCCACTTGCCATCCCTCAGGTAAAATGACGTTCAGCTGCTGTGATTTTACCCATTATGAAAAATGTCCACATTATCACAAGCACTGTTCTGTTGCTCAAGGAGCAAGCCATGCTCCTGTCTGTGATTGCAGCCTGGGTAAATTCCTGCAGCAGCGAAGCAGACACGAATGGTGCAAGGTGATTTTACACTAGGTAACATCCATCAGAAAACTGTTAGCATAGATGACAGTATCCAAGCCTCCTGTTAATTACTTGACTGTACAACTTAAAGAGCTTTAAGTTGACGAGTGTTCTCAATGGAACAGACATAATTAATTCCCTAGGAAGGGAAAATAAACACTTTGAAAAATGCATACTTCTACGTACAATGTAATTTATGTTTTCCACATTTCTACTTCTTCTTTCCCATCCCCTCACAGACCAGAAAACATCTAGGAGATTTATATCAGCACTTTAACCATAGAAATAAATGTAGAAGTTAACTTTCCAAGACTTAAATAACAACAAATATGATATATGAAACAATATTTAGAACTAAGAAAAATGTTATAATAGGAAAAGATGTGTAACTATTGTTGAAATAGAGTATATTTCATTAAGGTGAGACCATTTTCAATTACTGCTAAATAGTTAGTCTTTACTAACTACTAAAAACCAGACAAAACAGAAAAGGAAAATGAAAAAAAAGCATCTTTCAAGTATGCCACATATTCTCACATAGCTTTTAGCTTTAGTAAGCAAGAGGTGAGGAAAACATTCAAATGCATTGTTTTTATCTATTTTTAATTGGTTTTTTTCCTCAAATATTTCTAAGCAGCAAGACCCAACAATGTACTATAAAGAAGTTAGTGAAATGGGATTGATTAAAGCAGCAGTATTTTTAGAGATGCTGTGAGAAAAACCCAGGGCAATGCTTCTAGTGACACTGGATTTTCTTTTAAAAAGCAAAAGGATATTTAAAGAATAATACAGTGTTTTAAGTAAGCTATTAAAATCTGAGTTTCCCTTAATAGAGACAAATCTCATTGTTTTCAGTGTGTGTTTTTTGAGGACAAATCAGGAAAAAAGGGTCATATTTAACTTTTTATATAATAAGGTGTGACAGAAAAATATTCTTCAGGCTTTATATGGGAAGAAAAATGTACTGTCAGTTTTTCCTCGTCTTCCCTATATGTTTATAATGTGCTGTATTGGCAAATGGAAATAAAAAATGTCCTATTATTTTCTCTTTTCAAACATCTTCAGAAAAGAGGCTGATTTTTTTAGATTTTTTTACATTGGGTAGAAAAAACCATCTACTTCTCTCCTACACATTTACCCATTTAAATTTTCAAGAGACATTTAGCTGAACTTGGGAATCTCACTGGGGTTTCAGTCTATTATGAAGTTCAGATTTTAAATCATGACTGAAAATCTGAATTCTCCTGAGTCCTGGTTGCCTGATTTCCCACACTTAGAAACTATTTTTACAAGTAAGTCAGCCACCTTGCTCTCAGGCAGTTTTGCTCCGGACACTATTTCCCACATGCAGGATGAGGAAGATTCCACCTCATTTGACCCCATCTATGCACACCCGATGTGAAGGAAACTTTCCTGTCTGCCCATCCAGGAGCCAGTCTGGCAGCCACACTCCCACCACCAGAGACTTTAGCTGCTGGGGCCAAGGCCCTTCTACAGCAGGAGGTGACAAGTGTTACATCACCCAGTGTAAAACTCCCTGGCCCAGGGGGCACCTGGGCATTCCCACCTGGATCTGAGTGAATGGGAAACCCACTGGGCTCTGTGTTTTCTGGGCCTCCTCCACTGGGTCCAGACTGCAACCAGCACTTGGATAAGAATGGGACCCTCACCACTGAGAATTCCAACAGGATACCATCAGGATCCACAGACTGCTGATATTTTTTCTACTTAATCTGTCTCTCTGTCCCTTTCTCTCTCCTCCTCTCTTTTCCTATGTTTTTCTACCTCTCCCTCACATTTACTGTTAAGTAAAAATCCATACTATTGACTTCAGCATATGGTCTTGTTTGCACCTTAATTTGGGCAGAGGTATCTCTCTAATAATTTTAATGACCAGACCTTAAGAGCACATAACACCTGCCCTTGCTCTCTTGCTTCAAAACCAAAAATTCATTGGACTGCAACACAGAGTTTGCTTCATGTCAGTTACCCTGTACAAAACCAAATAAAAAAACCCACTCAAAGACGACTAGGAATAAACATTATGATAAAGGGATGTAGATTACATGGGGAAACACTTCACAGGTTCCCTCTGCTGTAGAACAGATGAGGACAAAGGCAACTCTGCATCTGCTCTGCGAGTCAGCTATAGTGTGGATTCAGGCAGAGATCAAAGTAACAGCTGAAAGTGCATTTCACTAAGAACCAAGGCAACAAATTACTACCAGAACAGGAAATCCCTACTGCATTTCCCACAGTCAGTAAACTTTAGCTTTTTAAGATGCAAAGGGTCAAAAATTAAGGTTGAACTGTGAGCTGTTAGACAGTAACATTAAAAGCTATTTGGATCACTAACCTGCTCCTAACAAGGTATTACAATAGGTTATCTAAATCTCACAGTAATGTAGATGAGATGATCCGGGATTTGGATGATGGCTGGCCTCACAATACACTTCATTTCACCTTGACGTTATTTTACCCATAACTTGCTGGCAGACAGAACAAGACAAAGATGCTGATAAATACAAAGGGCAAACAAAGAATGATCCTTCTTTCTTTGCCTTTCAATTTTCTTCCTTAGGCTGTTCTTGTGACACACTGTGTGTTTTAAACATCAAAGTTTTTTTTAGGCCTGCAATGACAATGTTGAGACAGAAAATACAAAACTAGCACAAGCAGAATGTAAGGAGTATGTCATTGCCCTTCTCCTGCATGTTTTTTTTCCCAGATATTTCACGTATGCCAATGTTGCATGTCATTAAGTACTATATTGAATGTCATAGTGTGTGACAGTTATGTAATTTTCACATTTAGAATAGTTGCTCTGTCTGGGGTGTAAAGTCCTTTTTTTTTTTTTTATGAATACACATCTAATTTTGAATAAAGATGTTTATTTACACGAAATGTTGTGAGCAGCATGCGTATCCTTATGCACATAAAATCAGTATGATGGTTGGTGTTAAGAAAGTGTAGTTAACTGATTATAGCTGGAGCTCAAGTTTAGGACTCCTGAATTATCTTCCAAGCTGTGCAAGTGATTATTATATAACTGGAGTCTATGGTACTTTACAATATTACAAAGAATCCTGAGGAACAACTAATATTTATAGCATAATTTAAGACCCCAAGTGAAAGGCATGTTTAGCAGTATGACAATTAAAATTTGCGAGTTTAAAAAAAAAAAAGTCATTAGGGGCATAAAAAATTCAGGGTAAGTGTGAAATGACCTGGGCTTATTGTTTCTGATGGAAGTCTTCTCAACCATGCCATGTGAAGATCTGCCCTGCTAATAATTTTTCATAAAATCATAGAATAATTCAGGTTCAAAGGGATCACAGCAGGTCACCTGATCCAATCTCCTACCCAAAGCAGGGTCAGCTGTTCTTTAATCCTTCCTAAGAAGCCATTAATCATTCCCTCAGAGCTGAGTTATCAAGAGCATCGTGAATTGTTCCGTAACCTGATTACAATGATTAATTAATCAAGCCTGAATTTTGCTAATCCAATTACAGTACTCTCAAAGAACTCAAGGCATGTTTAGATGCACAATGCAGTTACTCGTGATGCAGGGCAATTCATAACATTTTGAAGATGAAGACAGTGTGGTTTATTTAGCAGTGCCTTTGCTGAGGGAGTGTAGACATAGGCATTCTCTGTTAAGGAGCCAAAGGGTTTAACACTGCCTGTTAATTGTATAGAGTGGGACAGAATGCTTACAACAGCTCTTCTATGGATGGGGAGCCAGGCTCAGGCAGCCCTCAGGAAGGGGGAATATTACTACAGATCTGAGAGTGAGGGTGCAGTTCACTAGAGGCAGCTCATGATTTATACACTGGGGCATATCAGTCACAAACAGCACAACTGGCCACAACTGCCTTTTAATGCAGAGCTGGTAGAGAGCAGCCTTGCCCTGGAAACATGAATAATCAGAATATATCTGTGCACTTTAGGAATGGCTATGAATGACAATCTCTTTTGTTTGAGCTAACGTGTATGTTTATTTTGGGGAAGAAGAACCACAATAGAAAGAAAACTGAAATTATCATCTTGTCTGATTGACCACAGAATTCAATCCACACAAACCATCTTCTTTACCTCAATATGTTATATAGCCCCTAAGATCAGTACTGTTCTGGTGCTTCAAGGAGACAACACTATTAGCAGATAAAAGTTATGAAGAGACAGCTTCTGTAAAAATGTTTGCATCTACTTACAAATTAACGTGCATCTTTGCCTAGTCACAGCCCTCTGACAAGACTCTCCAGCTGGCATAAACCACCACAGCCCTATTGCTGATCTGTGCATTTCAAATGATTCAGTCCACCAGAACCTAAGTCATTCTTCCAGCAGTACTTTAATGTCCTGTTTATACAGAATTGCTTTTGTTCTTCAAAAGAAAAGAAAAAGGCAACGCACATAAACTAACGGGATGATAAACAACTGCTTATTTGAAGTGGGATTTAAATTTACTCTCTAATCCTGCAACCACTGGGGAACAAAACAACAGTGACGGTATCACAAAAAGCAATCATGAATATATGGATCTCAGTCTAAAGGGAATACACCTAGGGGAAGTACAGTTACTTACCATGCATGTTTCATAACAACTGAGGGTTTTGTGCAGACAGGAACTGAAACATTTGTTAAATTTTATTTACCAAAAACAGAAGTAAAAAAATAAACAACACTAAAACATGGTACAGAGTTGCAAGGTTTGAAGAAATCCACAGTATAATAGGGGAAAGTTTAATGCGTACTAGCCAAGATACAGAGAAGGTGACAGAGAAGCAAGCTAAAAATAAACCTGGTGGGTGGCAGTGTGGGCGTGTGATTCCACTGGTTTAGCCTGAGAGTTTTTCCCAAAGCCATACAGAAGGTCTCAAATGCATCTAGTTAAAGCCTACTTTTAAAACTGTGAACCGTTGATGTATCTGAAGAGGTTTTTTGTTTGTTTTTTTTCATTGTTACATCTGTTGATTTCTCTCTCCTTTCCTTCTGTCAGATACACTCCACCCGCCACTTTAACTCTCCTCCACTTCCAAGTCTGTGCCTGTACTGAAGGCAGCCTCTCTGGGTATCTGGACTTCAGTGACAACACACTGAATCGGAAGTATCTTTGTTTAAATAATGCTTTAAATTATACTGTACTTCATAATAAAGCCACAGCAACCTGCTGGTTTGCTTCTGCTCCTGGGATATTTACAATTAACCAGAGTATAATGCCATAATGTCATCCCACTCCTAAATTCAAGGCTGTGTGAAAAGAGCAGATAGGAATGCACTCCAACGCATGTATTAAGTGCTCCCCAGCCCCCAAGTTTAAGAAGGCTATATTCAAAATCCTCTGCTGTAATACCAACATGATTAAATGACTATGTAGAAAGGCTATAAGTTTATAAACTGTACTGAAATAATTTATCTAGAAATGACACCATTTCTCTTCACGAGCACAAAACCTATCACATTCTATCATGAAAAGCATTATTTTTGATTCTTTATACAGTGGAAGCAGTCTTCCTCATACTCTAAGCAGGTAAATGTTATATATTTCATGCATATCCTATACAGCTGCAGAATGGGGACACAGCAAAAATATCACTTTCTGCATCTGTAGAATTCCACCAGTCAAACAATTAAGCATTGCTTTGACTCACTGGGGCACTTTGACCAAAATTTGCACTTTCCCATCTAATATAATAAATCAAAGTTTATTTTAGGTCATGCCCAGCTCCATTAATGTAAGCATACTTGCAGCTTTATACACCATTCATAAAATATCCCCATAAAGCCAGGCACAGTCGTGATACTACGGCTCCCCTGCATAGTCATTCTGCCCTTGCAGACTGGGTCTTCTACAGTCATAATTAAATTCAATCAGCACTAATTTATCTTGTCTTTGAGCCAAAATTATTATACTGAGATAGGCTGCAAGGAGCTGTAGGGCTTTCCTTATTCAGTTATTACAGGAATTGCATTTGTTTCCAACAACTAATAAATGGCAGTCGACAGAGCTACAGGACAATACAGTGGCAGTGATGTTAAGCTATGCAGATTAAAACTATTTCCAGATATAAATACAAAGGCACTTAAGAGAGGTGGAAATGCACATTTTCAGTCTAAATGTACCATCAACAAATTCAACCTTTCATTAACTAAGGCCAAACCGAAGACTTCCAAGATGTCTTTAGTACCAGAAAGAAAAGGTTTTGTCAGCACAATATGTCAGGGTCACACTGTGTGAACTGTAGCTATGACTGTCAGGCAAATTCTAAAAGAGAATAAATAAGTGAAAACAAGCTAGTATCAAATGTTGAACAATTACTTTGAAATTACAAATAGTCTTGACTTCAGAAGTACCTTGCCTGGTTCTTCTTTTCACTCATGCCAAAACAAATTAATTAAAAGACAACTGCACATAAAAGAATAAAAAGGCATATAAGTAAATATTTTGCAATTTCATCATGTAAAAAAAATTCAGTTGTATTAAATAATGCTATATTTTGATCACCTAATGTTACGGCTATTCTGCTGTATGTCCAAACTACCCTCATGGATACGGAATCATTTTTCAGCATCCATATAGGGAGCTATAATGATTTATATGAGGATTTAACCCTGTTTTCTTTCCTTAAACAAATTTAACATTTCACATGAAATCCATTTTGCAGAACATCTGTTTAAGCTTCATTATTAATACATGATCATCACAGATCTCATTCTGTGAGCTGCTGTATAAAACTAGCATCATGCAAGAAACAGCTTATTTATGAAGATTCCAACATCTTAAGTACATTCTGTCCTTCCCAAGTCATAACACTTTTTTCTAACCAGATGATCAGCTTCCTGAACGGAATTATACTGCAATAATATCAGACGTAATTTTGCCTCTGAAATTGGTATTTAGACATTGTTACAACTTACAGTGCAACGTTGTCTTGGTCCAGGTAAAAAACCACACCTTTCTCTAAAGCATCTTTTTCACCTCTACTAGGTGAAAAAAAATTAATTTCAAAGAATGCTCTGGCACTAATTCATAACATTTACCTCATTATGCTAACAATGCCTTGTAAAAAAGTTCATAAACAAAAAATACACAAATAGCTCAAGTGAATGAGAAGAAGGCACTGAGAAGCATTTCTCAAAATCACACAACACTACATTAAAGTTGGGCAACCCTACAAAGCATCACAGATATTACATATATTGGGTGGATGTATCTAAGTGATGCAAATGATAAACTGCAGCTAAACTCTGATAAAGAAACAGCATCCTTGGGAAATACTCACTTTTTTGATATTTTTGCTGATACAGGAGATACTGTAGCCAAAGACATCCCACAGCCTTAATTGTTTAAGTAAACCCTGTACTTATCAGTCTACACTACCTGGCAGTAGTGTCACAAGTACTAGAAAACCTGGCTGAACACCTGCCTCAACAGAAAAAAAGAAGCTTTCAAAAATTGCTATGTTGAGTTTCACCTATTATTTTCTCTCCATATTGTAGGGAAGGGCTTCCAGTTAAAAAAAAAAAGACAGAGTAGAAAGCCATACCTAAAAAGCCATGGAAAGAATTCAAAGTTTCAGTCACAAGCTTTATAAATTCATTAGAATAGGCAACAAAATATTGTAACACAGCCTCTAACTTTTGGATGAAGTCTTAAATATGAAAGCAGCCTCACATCAGGGAAATTTAACAAAATGCTTTTAGTGATTTATCCTTTAAATTTACAAACTGTTTTAATTGTTTTGAATTTTTTTATACTAAGCTAATTTTTTCTGCTAATGAAGAGAAAAAAAATATGCCAGTGCTTTATGTTAATTAGGTATCCTGATAACAACAACCATACTTCT
The DNA here is from genome assembly GCA_013397055.1 of Pachycephala philippinensis. Taxonomy (NCBI): domain Eukaryota; kingdom Metazoa; phylum Chordata; class Aves; order Passeriformes; genus Pachycephala; species Pachycephala philippinensis. The sequence goes on from VWZT01006818.1 coordinate 364,110, forward strand.
CCAGATATTATTCTCTCAAAATTGTCACCTCCTCTACTAATGTTTGCAAATACAGGTAGAAATACATGACTAAAGTGCAATTTGTGTATATATTAACTTTAAACATGCAATGCAGATGGACTCTGGTTAGCATAAAGATTAATATAGAATATGTGCATAAAAGTACGTATATAAAATTTATGGTGTTTATACTCTGCTTTACATCAAAGAGAATAATGATCACCAATAGACTGGTTTGTTATATAGGGTTATTTTCCACAGTAATACTGATTTTTTTTTTTTTTTTTAATATCACAGTATATAAAATGGAGGCATTAATCTACTGCACAATATCACAAACAAATTAATATGGTTGGGGCTCAGTTCTGATTTTTTGCCTTCAGACACAAAATGAAAGAATCTTAAATTTCAGTATTAAAACAGAAGCATTTTGTCTCCTGTCTACAAATAAACATGCTAGAGGTCTCTGATGGTGACAGGAGAGTGTTAACAACTTTACATGCATTTTGGATTGCAAACACATTTTTGCACATGCTTTTCCATTGTCCCTGTGCATCTGGTCAAAACAATCATCTTGTTTTCTGTTATCCTTCAGCCTTTCCCACCTAAGACTGAGATATCAAGCACTATCCTGACCTGTACCTTGCCGTATTCTGCCTGCAGAGACTTCTGTCCATTCTAGATTCAACTGCACAAAGCTGGGGAGAGAAGTCTTGCTATCACCCATAAAAGAAATGTGTTAAAGACTACCCAAAATAAAAATAACAAGCTATAACTCTAAATTTTTACAGCATTTGGGATACTAAAAATAATATTCTGATAACTGCAGTTATTGAAAGTAAAATATTGAATCTTAATGGTTTTTAGTCAGCACTACCAGTGCTTTCAGTGGAGGGAAAAAGTCAATTTCTAAAGCAAGAACAATTAAAAATTCACTTACTGTTGCTTACTTAGGAGTTGGGTTGCTTAAAGTAGTAACAATTTTGTTGCATTAATAATTCTAGGTAAAGTTAGCAAAATATAAAGTTGGTTTGGCATTTTTTCCCACCAAAAACCCCTAATATCCCTTTTCCTCTGGAAAAATAGCCAATATTGCCACTGCCCATCAGTGGCCCAGCACCAGTAGAGTCTCTGACATTTAGGCATTTAGTGTCAGAATCTGTGTTCTATTGACAACATCTACCTACAGCTATTAATCTGCTGTCCATAAAGCAGTTGTTGTCATGCTGGCCCTGGTGATATTTTTCTGTAAATAGACATTAACATAATATCTGACCTCAGTCTTTCCTAGGCAAAGCACTGAGCAGACAAGAAGGCTTGGAGGAAAACCACAATTTTTTCATCACCCTAGAACAAAAGTAGAGCTTCACCAACTATCTAATTTGTTGGATATGGAAATCTTAATACTTATCTCAAACATGCATGCATGATTATCACTGCTTTGGTCAATTCACTGGTGATGCCTCCTCTGTGCTGTAGCTTCCATTATTCCGACAAGTCAATGACACCCAAGAGACACTATTTAACACCATCCTTTCCCTTCCAAAAATGAGAAAAGCACTTTCACTGTTGTCAAATCATGCTCTGAAAGATCTGATTTTGTTTTCCACTGTACATGAATCCTTAGAAACAAAAAGGATCATTTCAAGGAGAACCCTCAAAGGACGATAAACTCCCAGCAGAAGGAGCTGGGTGCTGTCCGTGGTGCAGGCCCCAGGTGGGGCTGCATGAGGGCACTCCCAGGATGGGCACAGCCACTTCCAGCCGACACCAACCAACCCACCTGGGCACAGCCAGGCCCCTCAGCAAAGCTGGTGCTGCCTCAGGGAAAGCATATCTAATAAAGGTTAAAAAAAAACTGTAGAGCAGTTGGTAGAGAATAGTTAAAAATGGAATGTGTGAGAAGCAGCCCTGCAAACGCTGCAGTGAGTGGAGCAGAAGAGGGAAGAAGTGCTCCGGGCACCTGGGCAGATACCCATGCTGAGGAAGGTTTATCCTAAAGGACTGCAGCCCACTGAGAACCCACAGTGGAGCAGGGAAAATGTGGGAGGAGGAAGAAGCAGGTGAGAGGAGCTGGTTTTTTGCACTGACTGCACCCCCCACTCCCTGGAACCACTTGTGGGGGAGCTAATAAGGAAGCTGGGGATGAAGGAGTAAAGTTGAGCCAAGGAAGAAGCAGAGACAGGCAGGAAGAAGGAGAAGGTGGGTTTGGTTTTGCTTCTTATCATCCTACTCTGTTTTTAATTGGCAGAACATTACAATAATTTTTCTCCAGGTCATGTCTGTTTTGCTCATGACACAATAGGTAAGCAATCTCCCTGTTTCTTGACCCAGGAGCTTTCTGACCTTGTTCTCTTCCTGTACTCTGGTGAGAAAAGGGAGTGAGGCAGTGCCTGGGTGGGCCTCTGGCAGCATCCAACCCATCCCAGAAAGAACAGGGACGTGAAGGCTGTGTGCTGCAGGTACAGAAAGGCAAATTCTCGCTGACTGCAATACTCGAGTCAGGAGAACTGCTGATACTTTTTCTCTCATTTGCTGCCCAGTGTGATGACCATACACATACAAAATGAATGTCAGATGACAGATTTCCTATGTAAATTCAAAAATGTTACCCAACATTGCAGCTGCGCTAATTTTTTGCTCTAATTATGTGACAGACATACATTATGATATGAACTTTGGCTTTTAAAAGTCAGAAGACTTCACTGTTCTAACAAATGAAGATCACTCCATTACAAAGCACATAAACACATGACTAATTTTAAACATGACCCCACTTCAAGAGAACAGATCAGATTTAAGATAGCTACCCAAAATTTAAAGTAAGTTAGATGGCTATGATTTGATTCTTCATTTCTCAGAGATACCTGGGGAATGTTTGGGGGTAAAAGTAAAAAGTAAAAAAAATATATGGAATTTAACTATTTTAACCAGATATTTAAAAGCACACATTTAATTCCAGTTTTATGTCTATTTTCTTTGCTGACTGTGGAAAATAAATTTCTTGCACCACAATAGAATGCTTCTACATGTCTTAGCAACTGTCATTGGATTTTGGTTTTCCTATAGGCTCTACCAACCTGCCTGTTGGGTAAAAAACACTACGAAAGTAAGTGTTAAATTTGACTTGAAACTCAGTATCAAGTTTCAAAACTCTCTGACAGTGTACTGCAAAATATAAATTCCAAGATGACAGAGAATCCAATTGTCCCTATTCCAGGAAATGCAGCTTGGCCATAACTTTTATTCCCTCAGAAATACGTAATTTACACTCTTTCAATTTAAAAAGGACACCGTAAAAGGTGTCACCTTTATAAAAGCCATTTCAATAAAACTTTACTCCCACACTATACTTTAAAATTAATTTGACCTTGAATTCTAAATTTCAGCAAGGTGAGTATACTACAATTCTTCCTAGATGACCATTTAAAAAAATACATGGAAATTTGACAACATATCCACTGCATTTGAGACCGCAAATTAGAACACTTGGGAAAGAAAGATTTGATGCACCCTAGCTTTTAGGAAAGTATATGTTATGGTTTGAAATATACTATCCAGTTCCCTTAAACCAACTACATTTTTCTAACAGTTAATGAAAGGTTTAGTAGACTTTCATTCTGGCTTCCCAAGATGGCAGAAGACAAACAAATTATTTCGTATAATTATGCCAGTAAGGGGAAGGATCTGAGTCCCTTCAACAGGAGTAGTTTAAGCCTGATCTTGCAAGGAAAAGTATAAGGTACACATCAACATAGAGCAGCAATGCTAAGATCACCAAATACTAGCTGAATTATCAAAAAAACCAAAAAAAAATCCCAAAAAAACCCAACAAAAAANAAAAAAAACACTAAACAAATAAATCACCCCACACCAAAAACAAAAGCCCAACAAAAAAACCCCTCTGAAATAAAATAAGCTTCTTCTATTTCTTGTTGACAAATGTCTCCTGAGACAGAGTTCAACTGGCAACTCCAAGAGGACATCCTCAAAATATTTTTATTACCCCATAACATCCAGTATAGGTGCAGTGAAACAATGCCTCTTGCTAAGGTATAACTCCCCACAAGACAAGTTGTCTCTATGCACAGCCTGCCTCCTGCAGTAGTGTAATTTTGTGCATTTCATAATGGCACTCACATTATGGGCCAACATCTTTTCTTCAAGGATCTCCAGAATTGCACTCTGAAGTATTTTTCTCTACTCAGACATTTAGCCTTGCCTATGTTCTTTCACAGTTAGCAGCCATCAGCTGCATTCACATAACTTCTTTTTGTACATTTCAGTACAGGAATTATATGTAATGCACTGCAAGTCCTCACATGCCCTTTTCTCCTTGAAACAGTCTTACAAATCACTGAGACATTCTTCATAGTTAATCGGTTATCTCCCTACCCACTAAATGTGACACTTTATACCCTTAGTTTAGTAATGGCTCTCATGGCTTTGTCCTCAGTCAAAAGACATCTTCTTAGTAAGGTTTTCACATTTCAGTTCTTTCAAACTATTGGTAGAATATGAGATTATTTGTGATACAGAGGGTTTGCAAAATGACTGAAGTCATTTTAGACTAAAATTTCTTAGGCTCACTGTGTCCTGTGGTCACAAGGAAAGCACTACCTGGATAAACAGTCAGTAGCAACAGATGACTGGTGAAAAATACAGGTCAGTTTAACTCCTATTAAGCTGATTTTTAATTCCTATCAGAAAGAGCAGAGCATCTGTGAAGATGGGAAGATTTGTTGTTTGTATACAATGCCCGTTTGCAAATATATACTGCCCTTCTTATTAGCAGCTGTGTCTGCAGTTTGAGTGTATGCTCTATTAGATGTTTTCATAAATTATTGATCTAAATGGTGCACGTAAAAAGCATGGGAAGATATTCCTGAGGCCAACAAAAGCATATAAATAAATATGCTATAATATACATGTTTTTTCCTTAAATATTTTCTTCACAGCACTCTCAGGGTCATCTGTTTGCACTTTATGAACAGAAGTACTTTAGTCCACTATAGACATGTACAATAAATATTGTATGAGAGTACTTTCAAATGTAGGGCAAATTCTAAAATGCACAAAGAGCTGTGCATTGGTGGTATCAATTCAGGAAATACTCCATGGAATATTTTATTCTTACATTCTTCCTCAAGGTAATCATGCATTTACTATATCTGTTTTAAAGTCTGCTCAAATGGGAGGAAGAACATTTGGAAAAATACTACTAACACGTTCTCAAATGTACAAAAAGCAGTGAAAAGTTGAGTTCAGCACACAAACGCCATCAAAAACATCTGTGTCCTAATTTCCCACTCTGTAAAGGCTTATGTTTGAGCATTATTGTCTACACACATGAAGATTTCTCTGTAAATACCTGAGCTTCTTACATATTTCAAAATAAGCATAACGTGAGTCTTTGCAGGACTGGGACCTTTTCCAGCTCATGCTGACTTCAATGGGAATCAGTTTATCTATCCTTCAGTCTAGCAAAAAGGATGTTAACATAATTAGACTAAGATAGGAATAGATTGGTTAGAAGTATCAATAATAATTGGGGGTATTTCAAATGCCACAGCACCTAAATTTATCTACAAGTCATTAAACTGAGAATTCCCTCGTTTCCCTGGTTTTTGTGCTTGCAAATAAATGCAGGAAGATGGAAGTTGTAGTGCATTTTGCACATCAATCCAAACACAATACCAATATGGTAAAGAAATAAACATTATCACTTAGAGAAAATGACATGCCAGTAGTTCATTTTCCGCTACTCTTTGAGTTATTTAGGACATTAGAGAAATATTTTTTTCTTCCCTTATTGAAAGGGAAGATTATGGTAGAAACTTGGACTGTGAAGACAGTCTCCAAACTGAGAGATAATCATCTTTTAGACTGTTTTTATTTCATAAAGAGAGGGGGTTTGGGGGTTGGTTTTTATTTTGTTTTTTGTTTGGGTTTTTTTGAGAGCAAGAGAAAAAGATCAATACTGTTTTTATGTTAGAATCAAGACATCTTTATTATTGGGCTAAAACAAACTGTACTCCTTAAATATGATGCTTAAAGGCAATGGGCTGAGAAGGTCAGCTATTTCTTCATATCAGCAAAGAAACCCACTGTCATCATTAAAGCCATGCAGAAACAAAGAAGCCCAGTCTGGACCAGGGTTGATATTATTTCTTGCCTAATAAGCAAAGCTCTTAACAGAGATGGCGCTTAGATTTATCAACCGGGTTTCTATAAAAATTGAGTAGGAAATTGAGGTTAGGAGATAAAGTGTGTTCAAAAACATCTTCTCTAAAATGATGGGATAATCCTAATGCTTATACAATAAACTAATACAGTAATCCTAAATTATTCCTAAACAAAGGTTTATTGAGTGGGGTCATAATGCAAGTTTGATTTAAATATATTGCTACAAGCTGCTCATGACCCAGTCCTAGCTGAGAAGTTTGAAATAAGATCAATTGCAAGGTGATATTCAAAGCATTTGAGACAAGAACTTTTCTATAAATAGCAGTGATCCCTCCTCTTTACCCACAGACTTGCCCTTTGGTGAGATCCCGTCTGGTCAAAACCCTTTTCTCACACAGACTAACAGTGCAAAATTCCTGAACCACATTCTTTCAGTGGTGTAGTCCTTGAAGCACAGCCAGCGTGTGATCCAGTGGCCTTTGGAGCAGACAGGAAGGCCTCCATGTCCTATACACAGCTGTGACCATCAAACTGTCCATCCGTGTTACTCTAATTTGGGTTCTGAATGAAAACGTCCCACTGTCCCGTTAGATCTTTGATTTCCAGCCAGGGCTTTGCCTGTAGTGCCAAGTGTCATCGCTTTCCCACAGGTTCCTTTTGCATGCATGCATGTATACACACACAATTTAAAATACTCTATTCACAGATGTGAGAAGAGGCAATTGGCTCTCTGTCAAGGTTAATAGAAGCCAAATAGTTAAGCATATCAGAAAAGCAAGAAGAGCAGTTCTGCTGCTACAGTGCAGGGAATTTTCTGAAAGGGACATATTCTAAAAAGCTTTGCTGATTTTAGCACTACTAGTTTCCTTTCAGTTAGTAAGTTAAAAATCAGAATCTCAAATAAAGATGATTTATTCAGAAATGTTAATATAAGATTTTTGGTTCATTACACTCAGCCTTTTCTCTGACACAAATTGGATATTACCAACTTTTAAACAAAAATCACATTTCTGTCTGCATATTTTCTGTCTTACTTGCAGGAAAAAAACAATTAAAAAAACAGTCATTTTGCCAACTGAGGTTAAAATCTTTTCTTTATCCCCCAAGGAATGTATTTTCTTTGTGTACGGTTACTAAAATTTCTTTTTAGAGCTGAACAAAGTTGAATATTCCAGAACTCAGATTTTCTGTTATTCTCTTCCAATTGGATTGCATGATCTTGTGCGGAATCCACAAGTATATTACATTTGTAATTTCAAAATAGCTTCTCCATACTGATTGTCCTGGTGATCAAAAGACATAAATTACTTGGAAGAAAACAAAAAAAAAACTGAGTGATAAGTTCTGCTGCAATCAATGTCTCTAATATGTATGAGAATGGGACATCATTTCACCAAAACAATCCATCTGTGAAGTATGCTAAGGGATGACTGCGTTTGGATACAGCAATTAATCACCACATTATTTATAGCACTTCAGAAGCAGCTTACAGTACATTAATCAGGGATAACTTCTGCTTAATTAACAGAGCTGCCAAAAACGTCAAACAAGACCATAACAAACTGAATTGAGAAAGAAAGCAATATCAAGGGACTGGTAATGATGAAATGTTCAAAGTTCCTCTTCAGCAAAGGTTTTCTCCCAGTTTCTCTTTCTACAGCACCAGTAAGAAACAAACTCCATCGACAAACATTTGTGCTAGGTGGCTATATTGGTAATATTAGATATTCATGAGCAAAAAGAAAACAAAGCAACAAGAAATTGATTGCATTAGTTTCAGTGCCCTGCCATGCACACAGCCATGTGGATATGGAAGATACTGAAAATAAAGAAGCAACTTTATTTATTTATTTGAAAGATCTTCCTTTGTGCAGTTCAAAGGGCCACTAGAGTGAGAAGTTGCATGGATCACATCTAAATTCATTGTCTCTGCTTCAGCATGGACTCTGTTAGAAGTAAAGAAGAGGAGTAGTCTGGGGTTTGCTGTTTAATCTGCTTTTCAAATCATGGCTCAGTGGAAGTCTCTTTCTTATGTAGAGGCTCAAAATAAAATCATGTTTTCCAGAAGTGTGAAAGGCAGTGTAACTCTCCTATTCAAAGTACTTGAAAAGAAGTTTAGCAATTAAAACTAAGTAAAACATTAGTAAGATATGGAGAACACAAGTAATTTGCATGTTAGGCATATGCAAATTGGAAAATAAGATCTGGTTTAAAGGAATAAAGAACTTCATAAAATTACATGGCTATTAAAAGTAGCTTATACGCTAAGAAGTATTCTGATTTACATAAGCAAATTTATTTCAATTACTACTTGCAAATGGTAATTATATCAAGTAAAAACAAATTTTTATTGAAAGCACATCTCATTATAGAAAACATTAATGATTTTTTCAATGTTGGGTCTTCCTTGAGAAGGGGTGATGAATAAAATATAGAAAAAATGATTTTGTTATTCAATGCACAGCTGAAAGTTTAACTATGAAGCAACTGCAGTTACGTTTTGTTAGTCTTTTTTTTAGCCTGCTGTCCACAGATCTCCAAACAACTTGAGACATCCACCGGAAGTAACAAAGAAGTGCTTGTTGTTACTTGTCAAACTTTACCATTCTATAATAAAAATACCCTGTTTTCTCTGTTGAAACTGTCTCTCCTTATGTAAATAAGGATACCTAAATCTATTATTAGTCTAACATCTGACATGTATAAAGGCAGGTACATTGAAGAACTTATATTTAGCCTAAGACCATTTTCACAGAAATCTTCATGAAACTGTCACAGGACACCTGAACATGTGTGCACAAACACCACGTTACTGTGAATGTTTGTGTGCATATTTGTGTTTATGGAATGGAAAAACATTGAATGGACTGAAATGAAAATGGAACCTTCAGATGTGCTTGAGGAAAGATCTATGAATTGATGTAGAAGATACTATTTCTGTGTCACAGCTGAAAGGAAAAGAATCATAGGACCTAAAAAGAAGGAAAAGGCCAACCAACAAATTCCTTTGTAAAATACAGATCTACAAAAATATCACTCCAGGCTTTCATCATGTTCCCCCTGGTTAAAAGTTTCTTATCTAGTAGTAGGATTTGGGGCAATATAAAAGAATGCTTCCAGGGCTGTTGTTAGTTCATACAGTACCATTCATATGGTACATATCACTTGTCTTAATGGGTCTTGAAGGGCATTTTTCTTGTTGCCCCGATAAAAAAGACTGACAGGAGGTCACTCAACACAAACCTAAGGGATTCAAATTAAATATTCATCTTACCAGGTAACAGTAAGATCTGTTCAACAGTAACATCACTTCAAACTATTCTGTAAAATAGTATTGTCCTCCCAGAATTTGGGATTTGTTGAGCTCATTGAGCTTTCTCCTGACAAACCAAATGCATTTCAGATCAGTGGGGCCTGGGGTGAGGGGAGGGAACTCTGTATAGGTAGGTACAGAAGGCATTAAGAAATATGGTTTACACTATTTTGTCTCATTACTCCTTAAGTGAAACTATTAATCCAGAGGCCTATAAATTACTCCATTTTACTGTATCAGCACCTTTTAATGTTTTATTAGTATTCATCCAATGAAGATGGCAGCCTGTGAGCACGTATTGGTAGCATTTCCTCTCAATGATTCAGAGCAATAAAACACTAGATTAGTCAATTCTCAGCAATCCTGGGCAGATGGTGTTCATTCTTCAAACAGGTGTGGGGATGTAAAACGTGCCTCTACCTTTACCCACTGACAGTTTGCTACAACAAATTGCTTAAAATAAAAGAAATAAAGTCTAACTTGGATGAACCTACCGGATTATTCTTCATGGATCCAAGACTCAGAGTGATTTAAATGGCATTCCAGCATGTACTAAAAATGGCAGATCAGTCTCTAAGGAATCTTACAATTCCAACTAGAATGCAACTCAATTTGCTATTTCCTGACAAGTCATTTATGGCTGAAACCAAATATTATCCATCTGAAGTCACTATTTCAATAAAAATTGCATCAGACCACAGAATCAGAAATACAAACATACTCGTGAATATCTCTACAATGTATTGTAAAATATACTTTTCCTTTCTTTTCTGCAAAAGTCCCATTATCACTGATAACTGCTCTTAGACAAGCAATGTTCTCTCACCACTGATAAGTCTCCTAGACAGAGAGACTATGCCAGACAGATAAAACTGATGCAGATAAGTACTTCGAGCGTTTCACAGAACTATAAATAAAAAGGTTTCTAGAAATGAATAACAAAAGTAACACTGCAAGCCTGGTGAAAAACCTCTGAACACAATGAAAGGTAGAGTTACACAGAAAATGGGAAAACTACAAATAAATATGACAGACAGAGAAGGCTCCATCTGTAGAAAAACAGCATTCTGCTTTGAATCAGAATGCATTTAAAAATGTGATGTAAGAAAACCCAGTCAGGCAAGACATAAGCCCTCTGCAAGTACACCCAAATCAAATCAAATAACTCACTGTTTGGCCACAAACAGACCTAAAAACTGGGACTATTATGAAGATCTATCTGAGGAGGTAACCCAAATGGTCTTGTGAAAGGTTCTGCATGACACAGAAATTACTTACCTGCAAACCAAGTGTCATGGTATCAGCTTTCATTGACAACTTCTAAGACACCTTAAAATCAACAGGAGAATTCTCCTGATTTTATTCCTAAAAAAGGAACAGATTACCACCTTATCACATGCCAGCTATAAAACAAGAAACAGACAACCAGTGAAAAAAGAAGACAGAGACGGGTTTGCACATCTCAAAGAAAACAAATTCTAAACTTTCCCAGGTCCTGGAATAGCTTCAGGCACTTACATAGACGTAACTACCAACTATCAGGCAACTTTGTCAAGCTGACCCAAAATCACTATCACAGTCCATTTTAATGACAGGTAAGACTTAAGCCTCTGAGAGAACTCCCTTTAGAGTGAAAAACTATTGCAAAATGGTTATTCTTCATTCAAACCTTGAGACCCAAGTGTGACTCGCATTTTCACATGTAATCCAATTAGTAAGATTGAGACTAAGCTAATTGCAGCAGAGAAAAAAAGCACCAGTCACCATGTAAACCTTGTGGCTTCGTGGTTTCACACTTTGTCTTTAATACCTGTCCAACAGATAATACAGGATTTTCATTCTGAACCAGCTCCCACTGCAGCGGGATAAATAAATAACACAACTACTCAGGAGTCATATGCAATGCATTCTGCATAGATTATTAGGTTGGAAATGAAACGATGCATGCTAGTAATCAAAGGAATCAGCTTTGAAAGGGAAGGTAATTCTCTTTTAAATCTAAAAGAGACAAATAAATCTAGCAAAACTACCCTACAAGGTCTTTGTCTTTCACTAGCATATTTTGGAAAGCAATCAACGTGAATTAGCAGCATTCATGGAACTGATATTTTACTGGATAATTGCTGATTACTATGCAATACATAATTGTGAAGTATTTTGCATGTGTGAATTGACTAAGCATTGGAAATAACTGTATTGAGGATTAACCAGTGATTTGGGTGAAAAGTTATTTAGTAAGCAAAATGTTCTTTTCCCTGTTTCTTTTATTAGCCTGTCTTTGAGCTTAATGTTAGAGCTCCTTTGAAAGCACTGTGTTTTCAGCCTTAATTTCACAGCCTTAATTTTATGTCTCACCCTACTGTAAAACACAGTCACTTACCTCAGTGGCCTTTCCTGAGCCTGTCTGTAATACACTCTTTGGAAAGATTATAATATCGTTTCATCAACTGAGGGTTTGGTTTTTTTTTTACAGAACATACAGCAGCAAAGAACATAGAAATACATTTCTATTTCCTTTTGCTCGGACACCTGGAAGATTTTGATGTTTCAGTTGATCCTCACTATGCTAATAAGCTAAACTGACTGTGGTCTGACAACAGAAAGAACTAATGAATATGAGAAAAAAAAAAAAAGAAAAAATTAACCAAAAATAATATATACATTGCTGATTTTAGAGAGATCTGTCACAAGACCAGGAATGAAATTACAGTACGGGCTCTGCAAATCTACTATCCTAGCTGATGATTCCTATTTTATTATCATACATGTGAGAGAACATTTATGGACTAAAGAGACTTTCATTTTTCTTGACTTCACATCTCAACACACCTCTGATTCCCAAACTTTCTTATATTAATTTCTATGAGCACAATAGCCTACAAACATATGGCAAATATAATTCCTGTACTTTAAAAATATTCAATTGCTCTAACATTTCCAGTCAATAGGTAACACTCAATCCAAGAAAGAAATACAGCTACACATGCAAAATATCTCCATTTTCAACTCTCTTCCTTTGCCATTCTTTTGTCAGCTTTTTGTCACTCCTTTCCTAAATGACATGAGTGCTGCTCAGCATTGGTGTCAAATTCTCGTTTTTGATCTTTCAGCCACCTGCAGTTTGTACCAGCTCTGCTTACTCCTCTTCCTCTGTCTTCACCCTTTCTCATATAGTGCAGAAACACTTTCCTGTTCTTCAACACATGGAGCTACTCTTTGTCTCTCCTTTTCCATACTTTTGCCACCATTCTGAAGCTCCTTACATCCAGTGATTTGCTGCTCAGGAGCCTTCTCAATCAGTAGTAATATATTTATATCTAACAGCCTTCTGAAATCTCTTTCTCTGCTTTTGTGCACTTGTTTTTTTAGATCCAGAAAAAACACTCAGCGTTCCTCTAATACCCCACAGCACAGTTTTGCTCATCTTAACTGTGTCTTCTGAGAAGCATCTTCTCTTGCTCATTTTGAGACTGCTTTCTGCTAACTTCCCTTGATGTGCCTTTGTTCTTATACAGAAAGAAACTGTAAATAATAATTGTCTGTTCATCTTCCCTCAACCTAACAATGATTTCTGGATTCCTGTCATATACCCTTTAGTCATATCTTCTTTTTCTAATCTGGGCTCCTTGATTATTCAACTGCTACTTAGGATAAAGTAATTGTCTAATACACTTTATCAATCTTCTTTTTCTTGACTTTGCAAATACTAATATACCCATCCACAACAGACTTCAATACATGGACATACTGGGAATTTATATAAAGCCGTAAAAATGTTTCTAGGGTTTTTCCACTCTTTTCCCAATAATTTCTAATGGCGTAGAAATATTCATTGCAGCCCTTGCACATTTACTTAGACTGAATTTCATCATCTGCTTTTTTGCTGCACTTAGAAGTTGTTACTTCTCTTCTTTATCTTGACTAGTTTGGCAATCTCACAAGAATTTCATTATTAGTCACTATAAATCCCTTTCTCCAGAAAATTAAGACCCCAGTGCAAAATCCTATGACCGAACCCTAACTCTGGCCCTATTGTTCTGTGGGTTTTTTTGTGTGGATTTTTTTTTGTTTTAATAGGTACTTCTCCATGTTGAGTACCTCTCAAATTCTCATGGCTAGATAGTTTTCCCTATAGGTTTTTGGAAAAGACAAATCTTATCAAATACTTTCTGGAAACCTAAGTATACTCTATTGACAGGATTACTCTAGCTCCCCAAGTGAATTCTAACTGTGAGGAACAACTAAATAAGCCATGTTAAGTCTCCCCCAGGATACCATATATATGTATCTGTCCAGTTACTATTCCTTGTCATAGTTTCTATCAATTTGGTGAATGCAGGCTCAGTGGTTAGTAGTTCCCTGGATATTCTCAAGAAACCATTTCCTAGGTTAGCATTACATTAACCTTTCTCCAACTCTTTGGTACAAAGGAAGTGTTAGGCAACACAATAAATACAAATCAATTTAACTGATTCACCCTTAATGGTCCTCTAGGCCTCTTGGGCAAATGCCAGTGGGTTCAGGTATTTTTAACCAATATTTACTGTTTATTTTGTCAGTTTGCTCTGCTATCTCTTCTGTTGAGTTACATTCTCTAATCAACTTCTGAAAAAAAAAAAATTATCATGTGGGAATCTGCCAAGTTTATTTTGCATTTGCAGTGTTACTGCATCAAATCCTTTCCGTGCATGAATGCTGTGCTTCATCTTCTCATACTGTGATCTTCCACAGGCCTTATGGACTACCTGGCAGACACTCCACACTTCAGCAGCTTGAGAAAAGTCTTTGGAAGTTCTTCCTCTCTTGTGTTTGCTCTGCCTTACAGTTTTTTTCACATTTAACTTAGCAGATTCTAGATTCATTTTTTTTTTTTATTCTTGAGATTTGAATAGGGATTCAATTTTATGAAGAACATCTGCATATTTGATAATTTCTCTAATCTCAGTATTTAACAATGATGCTTTTCAAACTTGATCTTCCTACAATGCTTTAATGCATTATATTTTTTTAGCTTCCAATACAGTGGCTTGAAACAATATCCATGCCATCTGTTAAGATGATTTTTTAGCCACCTCTATCAGTTTCTTTTTAACAAGCATCCTTATTTTTCTGAAACTCCCCATTTGTGGAATTAAGTGCTTCTGCATTGGTTCTTCTGACTTCTGTTGTTCCTGACAGCATGCTGAATTTAAGCACGTGATTACAGAATGTACTTTGGTAATAACATTGTGTCAATAAACTGCACCTCCATTGATTCTCCAATTAGCTTCCTCAGTGGAAAGTCATCTATGGTGTCTAAAAGTTTAGTTTGACTTGACAGCTATTACCCAACTGACATGGGAGGCCACAATCATGGTGAGCTGAAATAACACATTTCTCTCATGTTTCCTGACAAGTGTCTCCGACCCATCCTGGTATGCCACATTTATTGATCAAGCACTTACAGTCTTATTACTTATACTAAATTTAGGCCTAGATATTCAGTAGGGATTCTTCATTACTCCCTGACAGTTAATTTGTTTATCTGCTATAAACGTGCATTTCGTTTACTGCATAGCACTATTTCTCCATGTGCATGACCACCCTTTCATTATTACTTTGTTATTATCCCAGTACTTCTATTCCTTACAGAAAATTCCCAGTAGGCTTTTTATAGCAATAAGCTAAAATAAAGTCAGGCACCCTATAAAATCCAGGTATCATGAAGTTACAGCCTCCCCCCCTAAAACTCCTAGCATTTAAAGAATACAGTATTGGCAAATTCAATACCTCAGATGTTGGAAGATTCCAGAAATAAGCTTGTCTAAACAAACTCTCCCTGACATCCTTGTATGCATATGGCATATTCTCTATTTACATTCAAATGCTGTATTTCTACAGGACAACTCTTCTGTTCAAAGCAGGGTATGGAGAGTATTCAATCAATCATTATTCCTCTCTTGTTTCCACATTCACCACCCGGACTGTAATCCCACAGTGTATTTACTGGACTCAATCCAAACTCTGCACTGAATACAGAATTATCGCTTTCCTCATGGGCCTTCAATAGTTCTCTTATTCTATTATCTTCCTCCGTGCCTCTTTTAAACAAACTTAATTAATCTAGCTTCATAACTCTCCTGTAAAACAAGGTGGTTCCACATTTTACACAAAGAACAGAGGGGAAGCAATTAAAGGTAAAACTGTCCAGGAGTCAACTAATTTACCTGGCTAATAAGAAAACAATATCTTAGAACCCAGTCTATAGCTCTGTGAAATTTCCAATGATATGATTAATGCTACAACCACTCCTCAAGTAAGATACCATGTATATCAAGTGGGGGAGCCAGGAAAGAAGAAGCAGAAAAGATTAAATTTTTCTGACCCACTGCATATTCGGCAAATATTGGTTCTCCACAGCAAATTTTTCTAGTCTACTTTGATTCCTATTCAATTGTCATTTTTTCCATGTGCCTTGCATCAAAAAAAAAAAAGCAATCTATGCAACTTTGCTTCGTTCCCATAGCACAGGTGGTCATGTACAGAATCTCAAAACAAAAAACAAATCAAAAAATCAAAAACCCAACAAAAGAACAAATCAAAGGACACCTGATCATATAATGAGATTAATGCAGTAAGATTATGGAATAAATGTTAACAAGCACACTGTGATCCTCAGGGTGGACACCCTAGAAGAGTGTGAGATGTCTACACATACGAGATGTTTCCACACAGTGGAAAAGTCTGTTGGGTGTGAAAATAGTTCACAGGGATCTCAAAGAAATAGAGCAGAGAAATTTTCTTACAGGTAAATAAGGAGGAGGAGTTTCTTCCAGCCCTTTAAACCTACCCATCTGCCTGCCTGGATATAGTATCTGCCTTTTCAGAATTTCGGATAAGCCCCAAAAAGGAGTACTTAAGAAAGCGGGATAAAATTCTCTCATTTGAGATCTCGGCGATTAGCAAAGTAATGTGTAGCAGCATTGAAGACAGGCTATGGATAAGCTGGAGGAGATGCAGGATGGTAATCCACAGGTACATAAAAGGCTGCTAACAAAGAAGATGGGAATAGTCTGTTTTCCATGTTCATTAATGGATTCCACTTGCAGCAAGAACAATGCATATTAAACATAATGGAAACTTTCAAACAGGGAAAAGAGCAACAGACTGTGACAAATTGCCTGGCGAGGATGTGGAAAGTCTGTAATTAGAAGAGGCAAGACAGATATCTGCTTGGAACGATACACATAAAATGACTCGGGGCAAGAATATTACCTCTTGAGGCCCATTCAAGTCCTAGTTTTCTACTTTTCTTTATACTCTCACATCATTAAAAAATTAAAACTATTTCCCTAAAATTCTCTCTGTATGGAATGTATATTTAAAAGAATTCACCCCTCCCAGTAGCCAGTATAAAACTGCTGTGACTGTTCAACAGAAAAGGAATAAAGAACATTTCGTGTTTCTTTATACTAGTTTATATCAACCGAAATACTGAGAACCCACTTTTACGGGTAAGAACAAACGAAAAATCTCCCTGTGCACACAGAAGCCAAGTGGCTGCCTACATACAAAATGATGACATGCCAAGTCAAAGTGCAGTAACACAAGAGCATTCACCTAAAAGTTGATTACCTGATTCAAATACATCTCATTTGCTTTTAGCTGTTGAAAAAAAAGAAGAAAAGGGGAGGGGGCAGAGGGGAATCTGTAGGTAATAGTGTCAATTTTTCATTCATACAAATGTATTCCAATATGACAATTATAAATTCTTATCACTTTTATAACCACCTGAGCACCTTTTTTTCCTCTAGTGAGTATCTGTCTAGGTCTAATTTATCTTTTTTAAACAAAGGCAATTAAACTACTGTTGAAGAAGAGATAGGGTTCCTCTTGTTGCCATTCCAGTATCCCAGTCCCATCAGGGTTCATTTCAACGATGTGCCACAGTCACCTTCACAGATCTCTGACACAAGAAGGTTCTAATGTTCACCTCTGATTCACAAAGGCTTTTCTGATCTGAGTTCACTACCTAAACCATACTGTTAAGCTCAAGCCCAAGACTGACCAGGACTGTTCCTGAAGATGCAGCTCTAGTAGGATTCAGGCAGATCAGGCCCAGGAACTGGAGCAGAGGGCAGACAGCTCATTTCTCCAATATTTTTCCCAGATTTATTGCATGAGGACAAGAGCACAGTGAAGGAGCCTTCATGATAAGAAGACAAAAGGTAGGCAAGAAAGACATCAGGAGGGGTATGAGAGAATAAGGGGGAACAGGGGGATGGGGAAATGAGTGGCTCTCATAGGTAGGTAAGAAAAGTGACTAAAGAAGGAAACTGGCAGCAGGAAGTTGAAGGGAAATGGTAAAGATGCTTGGGAAAAGCATCCAGAAAGGCTCTGCCAAGGAAACTGGGCCTTCAATAGAAGGAGAGTTAGCAGGAATGAAATAACACTTTGTATGGGGACTGGGATAAACAGGAAGATGAATGTTAGGATTTGAGACAATGTAGAAAATTTGGACAGCAGAAGTCTGTATTTGTTTTGCATGAAATCTGAGAAGGAGGAGCTAGGAGGAAGAAATAAAATTTATATCAAGGAAAACAATGAAGTTCTGAACTAAACCCAGGACTGTTGAGAAGCTGGGGTAGTGGTGTAACTGGGCAATGGAATAGGAGGGAGACAATGATATCTAGATTTGGATTGAGAGAACAGTGAGAAGGGAACAAGAAAAGGAGGGGGAAAAAAAGAAGAAAAAGACTGACTCACACAATGGCAGGAGGGAGAGAGAAGCTTGCTGGCAAGAAGCTCAAGAAGTAAAAACAAGGTCTTAGTAAGTAAAGAGAATGAGCCTGGAACAAGGAAAGGAAAACAGTGGAATCAAACATGGGATAATTTGGAGTAAATGAAGTAAATTCTATACCAGAGGCTGGAATGAAACCAAAGAATCCCCAGTCTTGCCAACACTGCTGTCAGCAATCACCTATGAATCCCATCTGAGAAAAAAACACAGCGAGCTTTCACAGACAGTCAACAATTGCACACTCTCATTTTCTGGTCGCCTGCCTGGAGACCCTGGGGTCTGACTTGCAGAAGTGCTAAGCACTTGCAGCAGTGAGTGAAGGCAACAGAAGTCACTATTGTGAGAATAACTTCATTACCATTTGGGATGAACTCAGATGCTACGGCAGTGAGTGCCATCGTGGAACTCACGAGTAACTATGACTTCCTAAAGGTTTTAAATGGAGTGCAGTAAATAAGATATAGAGACACACAAGGAACATCAAGCTAAAAGCAAAGTATCAAAGCTGCTCACAGAGGGAATCCATTTGGTCTATCTAATGCACCGCGAGGTAGAAGATGTATAGAGCAAAAGAGTAAAAATAACATAGATAAAGACTATTAATGTAGGTACACAAGGAGAAAATTTGTTTAGCAGAGTGAATGCTTGACTTTTGAAGCTGTATTATATGATTGGTGTTATTCATGTGGATGTTGCCTACATATTCCACTCACAGAGACAAGTGAGTGGTATGACCTCAACATACAAGCTACACCTAAAATGCAGTTCCTGTACTAGTGTGGGTCACACACATTAAAAGTCAATAGGAGGTTTGGTGACAACTTCCATCAACATGGCCTCAATTATTAGTTCTACTTAAAGCAGCAATACAAAATGCTTTCCTCAGATTTGCAAATATCCTGAAAAAGGTTAGCAATCATTGGCCCGTTACAACCTAATACACATTAAAAGAAATGAAGTAAACAATGATTATGGCTCTGTAAGACAATTAAGTGATCATTTTAACAGTGTTGGAGGGGAGTTATTTTGCTTAATACTACCTGATTCCTCTTTCCACTGTTGTCAGTTTTGGATTAGGACTTTGGACAGTTTAAATTTTTATTTTCTTCACTGCTACATTTATTTTCTTTCTGTATTAAAGTCAGTTCACCATATTAGTTCTCAAATATTGGTAGAATTACTATTTCGTGACAGTTTGCCAGTAAATAAAAACTTACCTGGCTTAAGAACTAAGTCAAGGATTAAAGACAGCTTAAAGTCAGATGGGAAGGAACTAATTCTGCCCACACCCAGAAGGCAGATGTTTAGTGCTCCCAAAAAGCAGGATGTCCTGAGTTGAGCAACCCAAATATTTATCACCTTAGGAGAAATCTCCATCAAATACAAAATAAGTTGGAATATAACTCAGATGTAAATCCAATTCCTTCACTTTCAAAAATTCAACCCTTTGATTTGGCATGGAGACAAAGATGCACAAAATCATTCACTGCTGATTCAACTGAATCGTGAACGATTTAGATCCTTATCAGGATCAGCATTTTTTCAAGTTACAGTCAAGGCCTATTAGTTTTTCACATTATTGGATAATTTTTTATCTGTTTGACAGGACTGCTTATATCAAATATTCCTGTAAAAGCAGCAAGTCATGTGCTGTTTGTAGAGCACTGGAATTTTTTACTTATACATTGAAGTCACCTTAGAAAACAATTTGAACTCCTGTGATCATCCAAATAACTGCAATTTTCCTTAAAGCTTATGCAGCATCTGCTTATTAGCAAAAACAGGCCTACTAGAGTGTCTTCCTGCTACTTCCAAGAAGCAAAATTTCCTTCTATTAGATAAAAGGTTTAACCACTTTAAAGCGTGTTATTCCCTAACAAAGCAGTCATTACATCCACACTTAATGATTTGGGGTTTTTTCCTTAAAGTACAACAAAGATGAAGGCTCTCATAGAAATGTTCTATGCAGTAATTTTCACTCTGGATGTGTGAGAAAGTTCAAATAACATATAAAAGAAGCTCCAGCTGAAGGCTTTTTAAAATTCCATTTTTCAGTGCTTCCTGGTTCTCCCCAAAAACATTTTTATTCACACTGCAGTAGCACCCAGTGAATCCTAATCAGGACCAGGACCCAAATTAACATCAATATTACTTCACAAATTTTAAATTTAATTTAATAAAATATACACTACTCTTGGTGTCTATCACAGGCATCATCTAGCAATGCATGTCTAAAATGTACACACAGCTAAGCAGAGAGATCAGCAACCTTGGAAGCCACGAGCAATACCCCTGCACACCAGTTCCCTGTCAGCTCTGACACACATACATCATGAATGTACTCAATTTTGAGACTGAAGTCCCATTCTCTAAGATGTTTGGGATTTCCTCCTTGTTTAGGTTAGTGATAAGAACGGACAGGATGAAGTGAGGAAAAAGACCACTGTTCTAAAGATACTTAGCATATTTAAACAGCAGTATCAAGTTATCTGCATCTGACCTACAGCTTTAACCCATCTGTTAAGAGCTGGAAAGAACAGCCGAAACACAAAATACATTCTCTTATGTTACAGTTAGCCATGTCCCCAAAGACTTTCTTAACTCGCCACAAGAAATTAAAAGTTCAAGCAAGCAATGAAGGACTGCTTGAAAAGTTCTAATGTTGTCCCTTAAATCACATAAGGAACATGACTGAACAGAAAACAAATAAATAAATAAATTTTCACCCCTGGTAGAGAAAGGAGGCCCTGATGGAAAAACAAGATAAAACTTAAAACAAATTAGAATTCGAAAACCAACAAGATTTACCACAATGTGTTTGCTTTCCGTTTTAATCTGCTGCATTAAAAGGGATCAGGATTTGGAATTTCACACTTATTTATCACCTGGTTAAACAACATTCAGCAACAGAGCACCAGGGAGCTGCTGTGCCACTGAGCAGAACATAGCCTAATTCTACCCTGATCAAGCAGCAGTCATTGCATCTCCATATCATTAGGTTGCCCTTAGAGAGAGATCCCAGTACTGTGGCTATTCTAATTAAGAGTGTTATCAGTGAGTGAAGTGTGGTGCACAGTAATTCAAACATTTTTGTGGCAGAACTACAGAGCATTTCAACAGGTACCCACAAATTCTTTTTTTTTTTTCAACATGAAAGCTTACTACAGCTCTGGTGTACAGCTACTGAAGAAGAAACATTCCAGATTTGCATCTTCAGATCTGCCTTCAGAAAGCCAGGACTGAAGTCAGCTGACAGACCTTAAGGCTTAATTGAAAAGAAAGCCTGTCAGTAGCTTTCAGTCTCATTTTGCTTCTGGGTAACAGACTCAGTTTTAATTTGTTGTGCAAGATGAGCATGAAAAGGTAAGACTCGGTCACCTAGTGAGTCACCACGCAAAATAAATGACTAATGGGTCTATCTGCATTTGACAGATTGAGGTTCAAATCCTGCTGCTCCTGCAGGAAAGGCAGATCTACTGCTTGGAGGAACAGAGATTCATGGCACATGTTATGCAGGCAGGGTTTAAAAGAAATTTTAAAAGCTTTCTGCATGCTGCCTTTAGAAAGTTCCTGTTAACTTCGTTTATCAAGAAGAAAACATGATTATTTTGCGTGCAATCACTTGCCTCCACACAAACTCTTGCACTGGCAAATACCACCTTCTTCATTCTGATGATGTGGTTCTTATCTGACCCCTACATTGTACAGAGGAGATTAAATTTCTTATTATGCTTCTCTGCTTGCCTACACTATTCTGTTCTCCTATTTGCTTTTTGCGCCACACCAAAACAGTCTATTCAGTCTCCGTATCATCTTCTCACTTTTGCATTTCTCTCAAATTGTGATTTCATCAAAATACAGAAGTTTACCAGACTTCTTTAAATGCCTTCTAAGAAAATTTTGCTTACCATATATATGGACAGCGCTTTGCTAAAACCAAAGTAGTTTCCTGAGGTTGTCTACTTAATCTCCTTGCAGCTTCTTTCCAGCACTGACGCATTATGCCCAAGTTACACGCAAAAGAGAAAAAAAAATAAAAGAGATAAAAGCAATACACACACAAAAAAATCTACCCCAAAACACAACACCACTCAAAACCCCCCAACCCAAATGGTATACAAGGCCTGTAGCAGCCCAGAGAAGCAGCAGTCACACCAGTTTCCAACCCTGGTGTTCAGACCATTCTATATATTCTGTGGAATGGAAATATTTCGTATGCATATACATCAGTCAGTCCTCAAATACCTCATGATTGTTTTCTATTCATCTACATGAAATAAACGTCTCAGTGATTTTAAAAAGTTGTTCATTTTTAATAGAAGCAACTTGAATATACAGGCTAATTGCAGTCACAGAACAGTGAGGTTGGGAGATAACCCACTACTCAAGCAGGACCACTTAGAACTGGCTGCTCAGAACCATGGCCCCAAATTTAGGTGCTCCTTACCAGGCAGGCCATCTTTCCTAGCAGAAATGCTTTTTAAGGTAGATCCTGTCTCTTCCAAGTACCCCACAGAACATGCTTTTTGGGCATAGACCCCTGAAAGTAACCATTAGTATTTTCCTTTAGAGTGAGTGGGAGGACAAAGGCAAGAAAACAACCCAAGCACAGGTCTAGTCATCCTGTTCAGATGGCCAGTTTGCTCAGACACCACTAGAAAGTTTTAGTTGGATAAAATAAATCAGCAAGAAGGTTAGAAAACCTTCTCTCTCCCTCATACAATTCTTTCAATTAGGGAGCTATGTGTAATTCTTGTTCCTTCAGTGTTCAAGCCAGAACCCTCTGGTGTCAGTGTCTACCTCTTTTATCAGCCCTGACTGAAAGTACTTTGGTATAGATTGCTTTGAAGTTGGTAATATTTTCTTTTAGATGTCAACCTCGCTGCAGCAGTTGAGGACACTGCTACGACAGGATCACAGAGTTAAACATTTGAAACCAAGTGGAGCCTTTTGTTTTTTCCGAAAAGAAGCAGTGCAGTGCTGAATAACATTTCCAACAGAAATCATCACCCAACTGCACCTGCAGCAGCAGTTTGTGGGGAGGAAGACAACCAGAATGCAGGGAAGAAAATTACAGTTAATAGCGAAGAAGAAGAAACAGATTGATGACCTACATTTTTGTTTCACTGCCCACAAAGGCAGCCTGAGACACTAATTTATTCTAAAACAGAAAGTGTTTTTGTTTAATTAGATACTTAGATTTAGATACTGATTACACAAATCTTTATGATTTGATTTTATTTAATTTGCTGGATATTTCAGAGATGTGCCAAAATGCTTCTTTATTCCTCCAAGTGGAGACAAAGCAGTGAATTCATAACAGAGATAGCTTCTTTATGTTTTTTTTTTCAACCCTAGTGCTTTAATTAAACACTATCAAAAATTTCAAAAGATTAGAATTTTATTCTTTTCACAGTTATTCTAGTGTTACTTGAATAACATCTTTATGTCAATGCTTTGTTAGCCAATTGTACTACTTTCAGTGCAAATACGTAACAATGACCTTTACTCCAAGAAGCTTATGAAGGATAAAGCTATAGATAACAGCTGGATGTAATTAAAGTACAAAAACAAAGCTGGTATCTCAAAGTTACCACAAAACTGGTATCTCAGTTCCACAATACATCAAGGTCTGAATTTTTAATTTAGAAAAAAAAAAAGAAACAAAAAATTGAAAAGCAACTCAGACCTTTCCTGCATATCACAAATCCAAACAGTGCAGAAATTTATTAGTGGCAAGGAGAAGTTCGTTCTACAGCACCGAACACGCATAACAAAGATGAGTAGGATTATGTCAAAACTAACATGAATTCCCACCTGAGAGTTCCACTGAGCTGAGTAGGCACCATATTCCAGACTTTTAAAATAGGTATGAGAAGAGTTTTGCTCATCTTTAAACTTCTTTCAAGGCTAGTAAAGTTCTCATCCTACCTTGCAGAGTGGAGCTAGGTTACTAGTTGATAATAAAGAGAAGTCAATATGGTACCAAATGCCACTGGTAAGGAGAATTCTGTTTGAGGAATCAACTTTACAGACTCCAGAGTGTCCATCTGACAAGGTCTGAAAGGCTCATGGCCCTCAGGGAACTGTCCAAGGCAAGGGAGATTTGGCCTTCACAAATACCAGAAATTCTGGCACTGCAGAGGACTAGATGCCTCTGGAAATGTCACTGGCATCAAATTAGGAAAAGGTGTTTTAGCTTGATGGACATAAGTAATTGTGCTCCAAGACCCTGCTGTACTGGCTCTTTGATTTGCTTGGACTTGTAGTCAACTTTGGTCAAATAGGACAAAATATCCAAATGAATGCTTCAGTACTACTTATGGACACACTCTGCAGGGACTGTCAAACTAAAAAAGCATGAAAAAAATATGCTACTCCACTATCTGTAGTTCCCATGCTTGTCCCTTCAATCTTTCTGCACAAAGTCATCATGAATGGAAGGTTAAATTCACCCTCCATTCCCCTTGCTGGTGTTTCATTTGAACTTAAGCAGCTGTACTGAAAAAAAAGGTTATTGACACAGACTGCAGTATTAGCATCCTTTTTTTTTTTCAGAAAGAGATGCATTAAGGTAACAGACTCACCGAAGCTTAAAGAATTGCTTCAAATCAGATACTCCATCCAACTCAGGTTTATCAAATTTAAAAAAAAACAAAACAAACCAACACTGTTAACAGTATTTACTTCCCAGATTT
This sequence comes from Pachycephala philippinensis, assembly GCA_013397055.1. Taxonomy (NCBI): domain Eukaryota; kingdom Metazoa; phylum Chordata; class Aves; order Passeriformes; genus Pachycephala; species Pachycephala philippinensis. Next base: position 389,086 of record VWZT01006818.1, read on the forward strand.
TTACTGGCAAATGGTTTAGAAACTAAAATAGTCAAACCAGACCTAAAAAAAAAAAAAAAAAAAAACAAAACAAAAAAAAAAAAAAAAAAAAAAAAAAAAAAAAGGAAAAAGAAAAAAAAACACATCTGGATAATCTGGATAGTCATACAACCTCTATTTCCTAAATTCCTTCTTGCCCACTGTTTTATTCATTTGTCACACTTGCTTGTAAAGCACTGCACTCTTCTTGACCTGCCTGCAGGAGAACATCGGTTTGAAGGTACAGTTTCCATGATTTGACTGTGAAGGACGTGCCCCTTCCAGTCACAGCCTCCCCGAGCTTCTGTCAAAATAATCTCTTTCTTTATTATTTGATGCTAACATTCTGGAAAACATTACTTGAGAACAAAAAAAAAGGCAAACACACACACAGGGATGTGTACACAGGCTTGGGAGATGGGTTTTGGAGGGCAGGCAAATCTGAGGAGATCAAAAGAGCACAATAACTTTCCATAGCAATGAAGTCAGGGGCAAAGCACCGATATAAAACTGCTTCAGTTTCATTTGAGGACCAGCATTGATGTATGGTTTCAAATGACCTTTGAGAGTTTTAATGGATAAGTTGTCGTAAAATCGACATCTTTTCAAAGTGTCCAGTCCCCCACGTGCAAACATCTCTGTTCACACCAATGTCTGTTCAGAGCACACTGCAGCACTGCCTTTCTTTCAGCTTTGACAGTGCAGACAACAGCGGGAAGAAGCAATGCCCACATCAGTGGTGCTTAATTGATATTTACAACCACTGATTATAAAGGGTCACAAGGTGTTTTGAGGGTAAACGCATGCTTCCATTTTCTCTGTAAGATTCGAAGACAGTATTTTGATACCTTTTTTCTCTCTTACTCATTCTTTGTTTCCAATAATTCAGGTGATACTAGCAACTAATTTAAGTTTGTGTTTTGGGTTTTTTGGTTTTTTTTGTGCAGAGACAAGCGGGGATCTGCTTCTCCTCTCCCTTCTTAGAGTAATGTTTCTGTTGACTGCCTACAAAGCTGACTAATCCAGTCCCACAGTATCTCAGTATCCGTCCGGATGCAACTGCCTACATCCAGCTGTCGTCTCGTCCTGTACTCAGACTGCAGATGCTTTAGAATTTCAAGTTATCTTTCTTCTTTATCAAGTTATCTTTATCAGTTTAGTAGCAACAGTGTGCCCCTGGTAAAGACTAGAGGTGTCCAAGTGCTGCAGTATTGTAAATTCCAGTACCTACAATTGTGCACTGGTTTAATAATGTTACGTAGAGTTAGTCTAGATTTGTAACACTGCAAAAGTAAATTATCAGATATACTCTGTATAAATACGAGAGCTAAAACCTGTTGTCTGGGTTACTCTCAATGTACTATAAAATGGCTCTGTGATTCAGAAAAACATTTCATTCATACATTAACTTCTAGCCAGATTTACCTCAAACAAGAAAGCAGAAATGAACTTTTCAAAATCAGATGTAAAAATTCTCCCATTTCCACTAATCAATATAATCAACTCACAGAGACTTCAATAAAGATGACTGGTGACTAGAAAGAAACAAGTATTTCTATTTTATAGAATGTGAATACGTTATTCTTATTTGCAATATGCAACTAAGAATGGTAAAGCTACTGGTAACAGCAATATCTAAACAGAATTTAGAATCGAATATGAAAATGCGTATCATCCAGTTCTCTTCCCACTCTATGTTATAACCGAAGGGAAGTTCAATGACTAATTCCAGTCAGAGCCAAATGAAACCCTTGAAACATCCTGAGAACACAGGAGGAGAATGTATGTCTGGGTTACAAACCAGAACAAGCCCAACTTCATATTTGACAGCACCATAAATGCTACTGTAAACCCATTGCTTACACAAAATCCAAGACAAGCCCTCTCATTCCCAAGAGTACTTCCTTTATGACCTCTCCTATGAAGAAAGGCTGAGAGAGTTGGGGCTGTTCAGCCTGGAGAAAGAGTAGGCTCTGGGGAGACAATATAGCACCTTTCAGTACTTTCCAGGGGGCTTACAGGAAGGCTGGAGAGCAACTTTTTGAAAAGGCATGCAGTGACAGGACAAGGGAGGATGACTTTAAGCTGAAAGATGCAGATTTAGATCGGATGTTAGGAAGACATTCTGCACTGTGAGGGTGGAGCAGGTTACAGAGAAGCTGTGGATGCCTCATCCCAGGAAGTACTCAAGGCTGGGCTGGATGAGGCTCTCAAGCAACCTTGTCTAGTGAAAGGTGTCCTGGTGCACAGCAGGGTGTGTGGGAACTAGATGATGGTTAAGGGCTCTTCCAACACAAACTATTCTATGATTCTAAGACTTGAGTCAGAAAGAGACCAAACAGGAGTGCTCTGAATGTCTAAGAGCAGACCTGAACATCTGTCTGTCCATAAGCCAGGCTTTGGCAGCTGGAAGCCTGTGCTGCACAGCCTTGTTCCTTCTCTTGTGAACCAGGTTTCAAACTGAGCTGACATTTAACAAGCCCAATATTCATCTAGTCAGACTGAGTCTGGGTCCCTTGAAAGTCTACTCAGCTCTGTTTTAATTTCCACTGTCTGCATGCAAATATCATGATTTCAGAATAAACTCTTCATCTAAGTGTGACCACAGTGGTAGGATAAGCTATAGAAAACAAACTTAAGCTCACTCCACATCAGTCAAAAGCGGTATCTGTTGAAAGCAGAACAAAACATGAGGAGATACTACTAAGCGTAGGTAAAAATTCTCAACTGTCCTAAGTGTCAGTGACTGCAGCTTGCACAAATTAGCTCAAAGTATTTCCTGGGATATCCTTTAATAGTTAGCTGCTGGCACAGGAGAAGGCTAAAAAGATCAGCCAAACAGAAGAACTCGGATAGGCACAAGGTACCATGTTCACACTCTCTGAACTCAGGAGGCAAGGAGCCTTCTGGAGATGATGCTATAAACTGTGAGGGTACAGAAGTGCTAATTTTGCTTTCAGTAATTTGCTGAGTATTTCATAGGGCATACAGTCTCTCATAAGCAAAACACTTAAAATTATTTAAGAATACTAAAAAATATATTCTTAGAGGCAAAATAATAACAGCTAGGAACACACTGGCGTATTAAAGACAGTTACACTGTCAGAAGTCCCTGGAAACATCAATAGTAATCACCTCAGTTTTCAAGGAACAGGTAAGATCTTATAGGACAAAACATGTCTATCGATTAAGATTATTACTGAAGAAGGGCTTGATAACTAATGAACACATTGCACTTATTTTTCTCCTCAAACCCCTAAAACTCTACCAATGTATAGGGGTGTTTGTTTAACCTAGACTACAATTCTTTCTTATTACAGAGTTCATAAACTTTCTCTTTTAAATATATGATTTATATTCTTAATTCTTCTTACCTTCTTTTTTTAATGTATGATTTTTATTCTTATATTTTTTCTAAGAAAGAATGACAGCAAATAGCACATTACGTGCTCTTCTAAATTAGTCTTTGTTGCAAATATAAACTTCTGTAAATAAGAGGTTTAAATCAGTAGTTTTTTAGCAAGTAAGGACTCAACCCCCCCTCCAAAAAAAAAAAAACAAAAACAACCCAAAACACCAACCTATCCCATTCAGCTTCATCATAAAAAGAAGACCTGAAATATATACTTGGGTAATAAATCAGCACCACTTACCCCAGAACTGAAACCACAGTGCAGCCAGGCTGCTCAGGCCTTATACCCCCACAGATCGCATTTTCTGCTCAGGTTGAGTTGGGCATGCCAGTCTCTGAAGTTGTGCAAATAGCCAGGGAAAGCCTCACTGATAGCTGCTGATGGCTTGAGGTGCCAGATTAAGTGCTAGCCTGTGTGCCACTCACAGTTAAAAAAAGAAGGGAAATAAGGCTCAGAAAAATTATAAAGGTTATAAAGCTTTGGAGGCATTAGACAACACAGTTCTCAAGGTAGCAGCCTCTCTGGTTTCAGTTCAGACCAATAAACTCAACTAGGTCTCCTCCTTTAAGCTCACAAAAGGGTGTTTAGATTGCATCCTATCCCCAGGTTCCTGCCCACAATCACTATATTTTGAATCAATATATTTTGAATATATTCTTCTGAAGGGTTGGAAAAGTTTCTTCCCTCATGAGACCATCTACTACACAGATTTTAGTGGTTTAGCAGCAAATACTTACTCTGTTAATGCAATAAACTGTAACCTCCTCAGCTGTAGGATTATAAATTACTCAGTCCCTGATCTCATTAAAAAAATTATTCTGTAAAAGTGTTAATGAAACAAAAGAGAGATACCAGTTCTGTGATACGTGTTACAAAAGCCAGGCAGTTAAGCGTTTGTCCAGAAGGGGGTCAAATCCAAACAGGGCAAACTGATTTCATCTGTGCAGTGTTCACTTAACTCAGTGATAGTAGAAGAGGAAGTAGAAAGAAGTTTATTTTCATTGTAGAATGAATCAGCAAGCAGGAAACAAAAGGGGAGTGGAAGCTAAGGTTTCTGTTAATTTGTGCATCTTTGAAACTCAAACATAAAGATCAAAGGTGCAGCATTCAAAAGGAGGGAATTTCATCATATGGATAACAGCCACATAAACAAATCAGATAAAATATAACAAAATAGTGCACCAATAAGGTTTATAAGAGAAATTTCTTGTTAAGATGAAACTAGAGAACATGCCTAGTTCTAACAAACACTTTTATTAAAGACAACTTTATTCATTTTATTGTCCACTGACATGCAAGTCACTTCTAATTAAAGCAAAATTTAGAGCTCTAAAATAAAGCTGGATGGTATGTTTTTAAGCAGAGGATACAGGAGTACTTATCAGAAAGCATAAGATTTTGACTCTCATAATGTGTAACTGACATAATTTCTGCACAAGCCCATATGGCTCCCAATTCTAAATTCTGAACGTACAGTATTGTACTCCTATTCAACAGAAACAATAAAACTACACATTTACAAGAGGGCTTCTCAATATTCCTAAAACTATTGGTACTAATACTAGAAATATCTGCAACTGTGTGCTTGTCCCAAGAGTCCCTCACCAACTCAGAGGACAAAACATGACCCAGTAAAACATCATTACCCTGTGTTTTGCAAACTGCCCTATAGCAAAGTCCTGGAGCACTGCTGCTAGGCTTTGGACACCAGCTAAGGTGGATTTATCGTGGGCCATTTAATACTACAAGAAAACCCAACCAAAGCAGGAGATGCTAGTGAAGGGACTGTCACACAGCACCAGAGTTAAATATATCAATCAATATACATTAGTCTGGTTTGACATAAATCAATACGTCATGCAGGAAAGTTATATGCTTTATACTTCATAGTCTATAGAAAGCCTTGTTTTAAGCAGCATCAAATAAATTTTATAATAGTGTTTGATTTCCTTAGCCATCAATTGATTACATGTAATTAGCCCTCCACCAGCTCTTCATTCACTCAGAGAATTCTAAGTAGCAGTTTACTATGGTGTTCCAGTGGGGACAACAAAACCCTTTTTAAAGAGAAAGGATGCTTAGCAAAATACTTAAGCTTTAATCACACTTGTTTCAAGTTGTCACACACAAAAATACATGCAATACAATAAAATAACAATGCAAAACCGTACAAGTGCCACATTGCATTCATCCCCAGCTTTGAATCCTGTGAAAGCCTAAGCATGCACCTCTGGCCTTGAACGCTGCCCAAACTCAGCAACCCTGAAAGATCCTCTCCTTGACAGGACAAGCTGAAACACAGAATCCTGTAAGGAACTGCCACTCATGAGACAAAGAACACCAGCTCATGATATGACCTGCACTGCCTGCTGAGAATCCAGCTATAAATACGAGCTCGCTTTGCCAACCCTTCAGGCTGGGAAGAGGCTGCCGGTGGCTGTGCCAGAGGGGCTCCCATCACCCAAACAGGCAGTGTCACCTCCTGTTGCTGGGAACACCTACTTCCTTCTGCAGCATTGAGAGGACAGTGATTAGGACCAGAGGCTCAAGCGTTTGACAGTGTTATACAGTTCTTCCTTGCTGATTACAGATTATTGTTAACAGGATGTGGTCTTTTCACTGCGGAACTTATGAACCCGTTATTGTTAACCCCAAGTGAGTGTGTGAAGAGGATGTGGTCTTTTCACTAAGGAACTTATGAACCCAAGTCACAAATCCTTAAAGGTAGTGTGACAGCAAGTCACTGGAAGCCTTATTCTTCTTAGCCTAAGCAGCACAGGTAAGGTCCAGCATGCTTTTTAAGTGGCATGGCATGGTTCAGGCACTTTCAAGGCTTTGAGAGATAGTTTCACCCACAGCATGCAATCACACTTCGGAAAGAGGTCGTGTTTGTGGGATAAGCAACCGCTGTGACGATAGCAAATGTGACCACTGAAGCTTCATTTACACCAGCCACTTACTGAAATTCACAGACTGCAGTTTATCACTTCAGACATGCAAAAAGTTCTTACACAAACCTTGAAAAGCCAAATTCTCGAAAAGCAATTTAAAGTTGTCTGTCTTGTTCCATACCATTTCCCCACACCTAACGCTTTCCTTTGCCAAGAATTCTAGCATGCTGGGATTATTTAGTTTTTACTTTACACCAGCAAACGTGGCACAAAATGATAAACAGCTGTATTCTACTTTTCCTCCTCTCATATGGGGTGTAGTTCCCACCAGGAAACAAACAGCACTGTACAGAAACAAAGCAAATCACAGCTTTGCTGACTGAAAAAAATCAATGGCCTTCATGCACTTTATGCTTTTTTTACATAGTAAATTTAATTTCCTGTTTAATTCAGCAGAATCTGTTTGCTTTCTTCTCAACTAGTTCATCAATCCATGACATTTGCAAGGCAACTCAAACTAGAGTCTGCAGTTTAAAGACAAAAGTAAAATGATGCATATAAAGCACTTTTTAAAATATAAATTTATACATAATTATAGAAAAGGTATTTAATTTGGTTTTGTGTTTAAATTTGTAATCACATTAAATTCAATTTGCATGTCAGCAAATTGAAAATCTTTGAAGTTCTCTGAGAAGTGCTCTGCATGGGTATGCATGCCCCAGTCTCTTCCAAAATCAATACAGCTGAACATTAAGTTGAAAGACAAGAGCATTCATATTTCTTAAACTGATAAAAATTACACAGAAAGGGACTATTTAGGAAGAGCTAATCCACAGCCTGAGACCCTCTGATAAAACTTAGTCTAAAAACAAATACAGAATGATCTGTGTACTTCCTATGCTGTAGTGACTTCTGTTTGTCTAACAGTGGTAGTGGTAGGAGATCTTTCTAAAGAACATCAGCAATGATGCAAGAATACTGTTAGGAGAGGCTTGAGGAAGTGGAATCTAGATTTTTTTGTCTTCCCAAGAATGGAGGTGTATTACTTTTTATTCAAAGACTGATATATGTACAATATATATTTGCAGTTAAAATTGCAGCTCAACAGAAATAAAAACCGTGAAACTTTTGATAACTGAAAATATACATTCATTCTCTTTTAATTAACCCACATTATTGTTATGTGAATAACGAATGAAATTTTTTTCTCTTATCATAGCAAAGTTCTATGATGCAGGAACCACAGGTGAAATTCTTACTTGTAGCTTCTCTTTCATAAGTACTGTGAAAGACACAGTTTGATTTTTTTTTTCCAAGGCCAGAAACGTTCACAAAGAATCAGCCCCAACCTTCTCACTTAGTTCCTAGGCCATTAGATCAACGTCAGCTCAGTCAATAAGACACCAGTGGAGAAGGACTAACCTAACCAAGAATGTTCATCACCACCAAGTAAATTCAGTTAAGACCTTTCCTGTGTGGCTCCCCTGAATTTCTTGAGTTAGTAAATATATTAGATTACTAGTTTTTGTTATTCTTTTAACAAGACAGTTAATATTATTATTTATATTTCAACTGACTTCTTGTCACTTAAGTTCACTGGAGCTGTCTTCACTTCTGTCTCTGCTAGACTGAGGGACTCGGCCAGCTGGTCACCAAAGCTGAATGAACACATATTCCTTCCCCACCTGCCAGTGATACCACCACAACTTCTGGCATAAAGGTCAGTAGTTAAGAGTTTCAACTGGAAATAAGATGATAGGGAACACCAATTTGTTAGATACTTGGGAGGCTAATGGGACAGTGAGCTCTGACGAGCAGCCAAGACAGGTGTCTTCATCCTAAAGCACTGCAACTGTTTGGTGACTAATCTGGTAATGATTCACTGAGTTTGTACATGCACGTAGAAAGAGAAAGAGAGTTTGTAATTTGGCACCTGCTGTGTACACTGAAGCCATTTCTTTACAGAAGCATTCATAAAATATGCATGAGGTGTTTAACTAGATTTTCAAAAAGTTCAGATTTCACTGATTTTCTAGCAAGTTACCTCAAAGCTGTTGTCCTCAAATGAGCTAACTGAGCCAAGAAACGAAGAAAGCACAGACTTTCTTTAGCTTGAAAACACATTGAGATAACTTGCTCCTTCTGTCTGTAGCTACAATTTACTGCAAGAGCAAGAATTCTCCTTGGAAAACATCACAAGAGAATGAAAAGGCAGCAGTGCCCTGGTACCTGTGATTAAAAAGAATGTGGTATTTTACAGAGGGCTGTACATAGGAGGGAGAGAATAACCAGAGCCCTTATGGCTTTTCTTTGTTCCTGCTTCAGAAAAATCTTTTGAAGGCCATCACTTGCCAGACAGTAAAAAAAGTTTTCCTACTAGAAAACAAAAAGCACAAATTACTTAGGGCAGAAGTTTTTCAAACCAGCAGTTGGAAGTCAAGGGATCATGGAGACTGAATTAGATGCTGTGAAAGCCCATTTTGCTCACATTTGGCTGCAAGCAGACCAGAAGCTATCACAAGCAGCAAAGACTGCTGCAGACAAGTACTAGAATGCAATTATATTCATATTTTGACAATACACAATGAATAAATGTATTACTTGTGTTCATCATTCATTTCCCACACCAATCTCATGTATGGTAAAACACACAAATCAAGAAAACCATTCTGCAATTTGCATTTCTCTTTCTGTTTTTCATATCCTTAAATTCTTTTGCCTTTCACAGACATCAGATAGCTGCACAGTGGTGTGGAGGATTAGGAAAACTGCAGAGTAGTTCTCTGCAGCATTTTAAGAGATGCTTCTAAGCACAACAGCTAGCACAAAAACAAATGTCTTACTGAAGCCAAGTGTCTGCATCATAATCTGAAGTCTCCAACTCCTTAAGTGTTTTTCAATTGCTACAGATGTACACGTTGATGGAAATACAGCACCTAATGAGTTTCCAGCTACTTTGACTGGCCCATCAGCCCTGTTAATAGAATTGTGTTTCTTTCTCTTTTTCACACTGCTAATGTGCTAATGGCTAAAATTTATCTTCCTCCAACACAACTCTGACCAGTTAACCTAACAACTCACAATGTAACCTCAGACTGGCTTAAAATGCTAAAATATACAGGCTAGGACAACTCATTTGCTTCCTCTTCATAGTTCAGGGAATGTGCTTCTCCTACCTTTTACACTGCAAAAACCACATCCTTTTCCCATTTCAGAGCCAGGTCAATGGGCAAAGTTGACGCAGTGGCTTGTGGGAAGTTTTGAGAATTGGTGTGGTTCAGAAACCAAATTACTTCCTTCCTACAGAACTGGATATTGCTTAGGTCTAGTTCCAGAATACCAGCAAAACATTACTAAAGTCAGTAGGGTACACAAAACCAACAAAATCCACATACAGGAGGCCGAGTTACCTGCTGACATTACCACATGCCTGCTAATACTACATACGTGTACCCACACAACCCTTCTAAAAATAAACACTATATTTAACTGATAAACAGAGTTTATAGCTGAATGTCCCTCTTAATGGGCAGTTATGGATTTAAAGAACAATCAATGCACTGTATTTCTTCCCTCTTGTCTTAACTATTGTTCTGCATAGTTACAAATGATGAATAAGGAAGAGGAAAATTAGAAGGCAAATTAATTCCTTAATCTATTCAGAAAACACTGTAGGATTATACAAACATACACAGAATTACTCATAGAAGAGCTATATATGCATACTGGAACAGAAGGAAAAATAATTGGTATGCAGGAAAAATAAACGTTGGTAACCAAAAGGAATAGATTATCTGCTACAATAACAGCAGCCTTAACATTACCAATTTAGGTAGCAGATATCCATATAATCAATGTACTTTAACTGTCAGTCTGGTTTGAGGCTTCCTTAGTAAACACTACAGCATAAAATAAAATCAAACAAAATCTTACAAAGAAGCTTTTATTAAACTATAAAAATAACCAATGTCCACCAGAGTAATTTCTTTGCCTTGAATATAAAGAAAATAGGAAGTTTTGGGATTTTTTTTTTTTTTTTTTTTTTTTATTTAACTCGACTCGTTTTTTACATTAGTATGTGGGTCAGTCATGGTTCTGTAACCACAAAATTCTTCAAATAATTATTTTCAATCATTTGTTGAAATAGAAGCCATAGTCCATTTTCAGAAAATGGTGCAAGTGAATTGTCTCTGTGAATATTGTTGCGGGAACAAAATAGTAAAAGTATGTAGTTGCATGTTGCTGTGTAAGTAAATATGTGTATGAACAGTCTAGGAAGAATTCCCACTGCCACACTAAAACATTTTATATATATGCTGTCATCGCCTTGTCAAGATCTGGCAATACCACCTTAGTTACATATTACAGATCTTATCATTCAGAGGGAACAGAACATTCTGAGTGTGCCTCAGAGTGACATGGAAAAGCTCAAGGCATGGGCTTTTGCTTGTTTGTTTTGAAGCTCTGGATTCTGCTTATCTGCTCAGGATGCCCCAGCTTTTCAATGTTCCCTTACAAGTCCTAATAATTGCAAAATAATATTCTGAAGATAGTGACAGAGCCAGAAATGTTCACTGTTGTTCACACAATGAAACAAGATGAATGACTTGCCCAATGTCATGCCAGAATTAGTGGAAATGGCAAAAAAACCACAGGAGTCTCCCAAGTGCAAGTCAAGTGCTTTAACTACAGCATTATTCTTACATCTAAAGTGCACTAATAATCTGACCTTGCTTGCTCAGAAAATATTCCTAAAGCTGAAGTTCTACTGTGAGTGCTAACATTTCTTCCTATTAATATTTTAAATAGGATTTGACTAATCCAGCCAGCATAATAAACAATACAAATCCTCCTAAAATGTGAATTCATGCTTAACACTTAAGACTTACAATTGTTGGGTAACTTTAAAAAAATGCTGCTTTTACTCAGCCTGGCCTGAAATGAAATACCATAAAATTATTCATTATTTTTAAAAGTCTTGCAGATGAAGAATCTAAATGACTTCAAAATAAGCTGTGACATGCATGAACTTTTCAGAGCTTATTCAAACTTAATCCCTTTAAATATCTGAAATATACAATGTTGCAAACCTGTCGATTTCAGTGTAAAAATAAAGGAATATGTATATGATATGCTTTATACTTGTAACCCTCAGCCACCTGTAAAAGGCAAATATAGATCCAATAGGAAAAGAAAGTTAAGGGGAGTTTGCTGCCCTTAAGAGACACAACTGGAGATACTGACACGTGCACAGTAGGACAGCCAGATGAGAAAGATGAATCCCAAATCATAGGAACTCCACACAAATAAGCAGGGCAGAAGGACATCCTTCAGAACATGTCAGTGGATGTTTTCAGAATCACAGAAAAAGTGAAGCTGACCAAGAGGTGGTACACAAGCAAGGATATACAGAGAAAACACTCATCTTGGATGCAGACTGCTCAGTGGAACAATGCAATTTTTTTTTTTTCTTCTCTGCTCAGGGAATGTGGCTCACCTCCTTTTTTGATACCAATGTCAACTTTGAGCAGTGGGTGAGAAAACCAGCTGATCACTAGGCTTGCTTTATCTGCTGTACATATTCTGCAGGCTGCACATCAATTTAGTGGTGCCCCTCCTTCAAAACCACACGTTTGTAGTGAGCTATTCTGTTAACTATTACGGCATCTTCAATTATTATTTCCAATGGAAACGTTGTTCTCAAAAATACTTTTGTGTTTCAAAACCTTGGAAAGAAGAAAAAAAGGTGTGAAATTAAAGAAGCTTTTAAAGCCCATCTGAAGTATAGACATTCACTCAAAAAAAGATGCGTAGTTCTCTGCCCTAACACTTGCTTTGCCTCGTAGAATAAATGACATTGTTTTAGTCAGCCTGTTCTTTGGTGGATTTACAATGTTGCAGTATTGTACGTCAGAGAAAAAACAAACAAACACATAATCCTCTGCTAGTTCAGGAAATCATCTACGATTTTCAGGTTTAGGTTTTCAAACTGGATATTTCAGACTCTAATTGAAAGTAGTGCAGCAAATGCAAAACAGAGCAATTCCTTCAGATAACATGTTTACCTGCAACAACAGATAAAAATATGTAAAAAAAGAAACAATTTGTTTCCTATTCATGGGGAGATACATTTACAGTGCCATTTGAAACACTGTCATAAGTACCTTTACACAAGCTAGAGCTTGGCTGCTTTCATAAACACACATATATATTTTTAACTTGCACCCAAAGCCCCAGTTTCTGCCCGTAACAGTAGCAATCCACATCAGCACTTTCCACCCTCCAGTAAAACTGAGCGAACACTCCAGCTCCATCACTCACAATCATCTTGGAAGCATATCACACAATAAGCTCATTGCTTGCATCCAAATTTTGCCTTCCTAAAATAGAATAGCTTGCTCTAGTCATTGATGCAAAAAATACATTTTTACAACCAACAGTTGTACAGGAAACTTCAAAGCTCTCAGCTGAAATGGTATCACTGGCATTGGCCACGCAGATACAATGCGGCACAGGGCAGAGCTCTACCCGAACAGTGCAAACACAGCAGACAAGGCAAAAGGTGTTCAGTAAGGGGATGTAATTCTCCCTGTGGAAAAGAGAGGTTCAACAAGTCAGGGCAGTAACCGAACAGGGGGCAACACTAGCTTATAAGGAGCCCTGATGATCCCATTTTGATAGTTCATATGTGTCAATCATTGCATGTGTTCCTCCAGATCAGGAAAGAGTCCAAAACTGAATCCAACTTTCACAAATTCTAATCTTATTCCTCAAGTATAAAACTACTGCTTGTCTCCTTTCCTGTTAGCCATAATAAGAATAAAGCATGGAATAGAGGATATACAGGGGTTGCCCTGAACAGACATCAGTGTAGTCCATCTTGTTCTGTCTTTAGTAGCTGACAGTGATCAATGTTTCAGAAACACTGAAAATTAATTTGCTTCTAAATAAGGCTTTGCCTCTTCAGACAAAAACACTTAAAGCAATGCAAAAGATTATAAGAGTAATAGGAATAACGTGTCAGTGGGATTCCCGTCTATGTTTAAACCTGAATTTTCCCTAGTCAGTCTCCCTCAATTCACACATGCATGAACACTCCACATGCATTACTGAAAGGCCGGTTATGAGTATTGGCAGCTACTAATGCCTTTGCACAAAAAAAACCCAAGGAAGTAGTTGATGGGAGAGAGAAGGAAAGGATAAAAGGACAAGATGGAATTACATAAATATAGATGTGATCCAAAGTCCAATAAAGTCAATGGAATGATTCATACTGATTTCAGAAGTCACAAGAGATGGAGTCTGAAAAGGCAGAAAACAGATTTCAGGCTCAATGGTAGACATGTTCTTCCTCCAAAAATTCTACAACAAAAGACACTATGTTTCTATCTAAAAGAATCATCTATAAGAAGATAGTTATAGCCCATTTTGTTTCCTTTTAAATGGCTCTGGCAGCTTTTTCTGACATGTGATATGGAAAATATTTTGTTTTATTTCCTTACCTCCTAAAAAGGTTCTAACCACACACACTCAGGTCTCTCAGACTGTGTTAATGGCTGCACTACCACAGCCCTTGAGCATGGTGAAAATAACGTCAGCTGTGAATTACGTGCCCTGCTTGAAAAAAGGGGCATCAGTGACTATTTGAAAATCTACTTAGCCCTTCACCACGTTCCAGTTAGAGATGAGAAAAGGAACATGGCCAGCAGTCTTTATCCTGATGACCATACCTGCAGGAACTATTACCAAGAAAAGAATTAATATAGGCTTAAAGCTCCCTTTGAACCCAGCAACACATTCAAATGCCCGCTATGGTCGGACGGTGAGATGGGACACAGTGACACGTTCGTTCAGATCTTTACAGAATAGAAAAAACCTAAAGTCTGAGAATATTTCAAGGCTGTAGCCAGTCAGCAGCACCAGCAGTCTGCAAAAATATTGTTTTGCGTGACATAAAAACAAATGCATCAAAAATCCTTTGTTGTGTCACTGCAAAAACTTCTTGGCTGCCCAATTTAGTATTATCAGTTAGAAAAAACCTGTGAGCTTCTCTATCTGCTCTTCACTTTTGATTGCATATAAATGTGGCTGAATACAGACTATACATCGAACATGACCAGGTAAAAGTAAGTTAGGTACTGTGCCCAGCCAAGTTAGCTCTAGGACCCCCCAAACCAGTGCCATTTATATCATGCAACCAGCAAGGACACAGAAATCCTATTTTACAAGGAGCAGACTGATAAATAAGCAATTTAACCAGGATTTTTTTGGCTCCAAATATTGTGTTGTGCTAATAAATATATTCTGTCAGCACAGATGAGGAAAAATAAGAAGTTACAGAAGCAGAAATATTTCCCAAATAGTTTCAGGCTATAACTATTATTGAAGCTTTCCATCGCCTTTCTGGTAACAAGGATACAAGAGCATTGTCCTGGGGCATGAGACCACACAAATGAAGCTGATGGGAAATAAGACACCAAGGTTACATGCTTTTTACTATGCACTTTTTACAGACAGCACATCAAACAGGTCCATCATTTCAGGTACTCTCACCACAACATGGGTACTTAGCAATGCCATTGGATGAACAGCACTAGGGAACACAATCAGCCATTTTGCTAAATTTCAGTGACAACTCTTGCCTTAAATCTGCTGCCTCAGAACCTTCTCCATTTCCTCCCTACCATTATGCCAGATCTTAACTTAAATATGCTTGCATGCCAATACACAAACAGTCATTTCATCTCAAATGTATGGATCTCCATAAATACAGGTTTTTACAACATAGGTACTGTGATGATAAATGTCATTGCTGGTGTCAAATTCCGTCTGGAGGGAGTGGCCCAAGACATGGTGAAGAGGGAACTTGCTAGAAGTACCTGCCAAGTGGCAGAGAACTCTCCACGGTGTTGGCTTCAGCCCTTGTCATTTCACGAGCACAAGAAACTGCTGGCATGCAGGTGAAGCCTTAACTCTCCTCTGGAAGTGGCTTCTGTGACAGGAAAATACGAGGCAGCATGGGATGGGATGAGATAATCTTGTTGGGAATGAGATAGGTAGGAAGCTTCATACACAAAACAGGATAGTCAGGGGTGGGCAGCACCACATCCAAGCTGTTTTGGTGAGAAGGTAAGGAAAGAAGGAGAACCTTACACCTGCCCAGGTATGAGCTGGTTTAGCTACCGTGAGTGGCTCCTCAGCAAACTGTATCAGGATATTCCTGCGTGAACTCACTCTCAGTTTTGTGCCATTTAGACCCAAAACACTTTTAGCCAGGCTACTCTACCTTTTGCCAATTACACTTTGTAAAAGACACTTGCTTATTTACAAATAGAGGTAGGTACTGAGGAGGATTCGCAGTAAAGACTATGTTTCTGAGCATTTCTAAATATTTCTTTTTTCAGTCTTACAAAACACTTCTTTGCACAGTTTTAGGAAAATTCCAGTGATTCTAAAGGAAGAAGCAGACAACAAACATGTGTCTTGCACAGCACTTTACCATTTTTATACTCAATCATGGAGGCAAGAATTCCTGAAGACCTACAACAAATCACCAACCACCTCTTCCCTTGCCCCTTACTCTTTGGTGCTAGAACAAGTGCTTCCTTCCCTTGCTCTTGGTGAAATCAATCCCATTCTTCATCAAGATGCTGGGAACGAGAGGGATCAATGAAAGACAGCTGCTAGAAATTGCTTTGAGTCCTTTCAAAAATAATGGATTCATGTGGTAGAGATTGTCCTCCTTAGCCCTATCATGAGTTACTTCTTAATAAAATTCAGTTCCTGCTCATATGTGCTTTGAATCTGTCAGTATTGAAACAGTTTTAAGAGGCAAGATAAACATTTACATACAAGGAGACAAGCAGTGAAAATGATGTGGGAATGCATCTGGCTTCGTTCTCGTGCAGGTCACCATGTGACAGACCCGGCAGAGATTACTCAGCACCCAGTCACAAAAAACAGCGATCCCTTCGAGGGGCAGGTTTATCGACTGACAACTGTGGGCTGGCCAATTCTATCTCATCAGCCCATTATTCACTGTAAATGTGTGAAAAATCCATCTGGTTTTATTTCTCTGTATACGCCAGATACAAAAGGAAACAAAAACCTTGTCTAAGCAAAAAGCAAGAGCATGACAAGAATACTCTTATGGTAAGACCTCATTCTCACAGTTCAAACAGTCTCTGTTCCCTCTGCCTCACAGAGATGTTTGCTAACACAATACTAGGTGGCTCTCTGTACTCCCTCTCTCACATCAGATAAACCAAAACACCACTCAGTGATAGAACAAGACAACATAGTTGCTTGAATTGAGTAACAGACAGACAAGAAATCTTTCATTCATCCTGGATTTACAGTTGCTTGTCTCAAGTAACTTTATGGGTGATCAGCCTGTCTACATGAAAAACAAGGAAGGCAGTGTGTGTTTCTGAGGGGCATTTTGGAAGAGGTGAAGATCTTTACACCTAAAATAACAAGTGAAAGACCTGACACCGCAAACACACAATCAGTTCCAGTTGTACTTCCAGCATGGAAAAAAATAATACAAAATAATAATGCAGGGTAGGACTGGTTTATAATTGAGGAGAATTTGACTTATCCTGTCTTAGCTACATGGACAACATGGTCGTTGTACCAATAGGGCTATGGACATACACACACAGTACCTGAACCTCAGCAAGAAATGCTGATGAAGATTATTTCAGCTAAAAGAATATGAGATATGATCTACTTCTGTGCAGAGCAAGCTAAGAACATTAGTTATAGTCCATGCAAGACTGTGAGTAAATAAAACTTACTGAATCCTTTTTAGGAGGGGGAAGAGAAAGACACAAAAAAAGCTTCCACTTGACCACATTTTCCCTTTTCTTCTCAAATGGATTTTTTAATAAAATGTATCTTTTAATATGGATCTCCAAAATCCTTCCTAAACTAGACAATCCAACAGCTACGTGTAGCCTGTCATTACTAGATTTCTCTTCTTACTCCCTTCTTTAAATATTGTGCAAGATTTGGCTGTTTGCTAATATGACTAAAGTGGCTTTATTACTGCCACAGAAAGCATTTCCTAACAGATACCAGTAAGTTACACTGGCTTTTGGAATAGGTTTAAAACTGGTTTAAAACCCTCTTCTTACTAGAAGCTGAATTACGTCTGCATATTCAGCTGAGAGAAGTCTAGGGATGGAGATGATCTGGTACCGAGAACATTTCCAGCCACAGATCATACTCTTCAGTGCAGATCAACTTTCACATGCAGAAAGGGCTGAGTGTTTAGGTGGTGTTCAAAACCCCATAGGAACACTCAACAAAGAACTGTTTCTCAGTCCACACAAGTTATATTATAAGGAAAGAAGCTTTTTACATACCCATGGGGAGCACACTCCCTTGTTGTTTCACCATGCAAACTGTATTTGTAGTTACCACTGAATTCTTGCTGTGATGTGAATGAGAAGTGGTTGCAAATAAAAAGGATTCTGCATCAAAACTGGGGACCAAGCTGGAAACAGTTAAAAACAGGCACCATTCTAGTCACAAATATTTACTCCTTTATGTGAGCTCAGAGCGTGACACAAAATCTCTAGTAGTCAGTGGTCCCCACAAAGAGTTTGCAACTTCCTGAACTAAAATACTAATTTAGAGTTAGACTTTTCTTCATGCCGTGACTCCTCTGCTCTTTCTGGGAATTATGGAGATTTTTAAATAGTACTAATTCTCACTAGCAGATGGTAGTAGCACTTTGTCAGAGCATTATTACATTTAAGTTAACACTTTGGAATTTTAATGCAACAGCTCCAAGACTTTCTTCTCAAACCCCTCCATAAAAGGGCCATTTCAAAGCTTACATCTACGACTGCTGCCATCCACTGGCTCCAATCCATTTTAAGAAGTGGCCTTTGAAATAGCAGTATTAAAAAATTATAAAATACTTTCAAATCCAAAATGGTCAGGGGGAATTTGTGAAATGAACCACAACAAGGAACCTCTGTTGTATTACTAAAGCAATGCCAACAACAAAATACATCTCCATGGCCCTTACTCCTGAACCTCTTTCAAAAAACCCAAATGCTGGTTATTTCTGAGGAGCAGACGTTTGTTTACTCATTGCAGATGCCTGGAGGTGAGAGCAAAAGGAATCGGCACACGCTTGTTCTGAAGGGAGGATTAGTCAGAATGAAGGGATGAGGGCACCGGGGATGATTCCAACAGCTTCCAAAGCACCAACACCAGCAATTTCAATATTCTATTTGTTACTCCAAGTTTGTGGTACAAAATGACGCAAGGACCTTGTTTATAGAAAGTTAGCCCCTCTCTCCCTTTCATGTTCTCTATGGAAGTCTGTAAACCTAGTATTTTCTGAAATAACACTTGTATTCCTTACTTGACACAACACAAAGAGCCAATTAATTCTAGTCTCAGGGACATTTGGCAGTCTTACAAAAAATGGGGGGAAAAAATGCATCCCTTTAAAAAAAATGCTAAAAACCTCCAACCCCATAGTACTTTAATGAACAGACTTTTTTTCTTTTTTTTCTTTTTTTTTTAATGACTAAATCCTGAGAAGATGATTTTCAGCAATAGCAGTTTCCAAATGCTATCATTATCTACCTTCCCCTGAGGAAGTATTTACCTCCTCCTTGCATACATCATTCCCTGTTGTTAGAAATCATTGGCCTCAAACAGAAAACTATTTTGAAAAACTGCTATCCCAATTCTTAATGTGTGTCATTTATAGGAAACACAAGCCAGTGGCTGTGCTTTTACTGTCTTGAATGGGGGTTGGACAAGGTTGATGTTGACAGAAAACCAGACCAAATGAGGACATATGCCACAAGGTAAGTGTGAAAGGAGATCCACTCACCACTCTGGAGCTTCACTGAAGAAAGGTGTAACTTTTAAAGCAAGCTATGCAGCTATTTGAGATGAGGAGAAAGCTAGCACTTGCCCCCTCATTCCATGAAAGTCACGGCACGCTTTGCATCCAGAAGCAGGCTGCATTATTTACCCTTTCCTTCCTTCCTAAATTAGGTCAAAAGCCAATGGAGCAGAAGCTGTGGCTGTGTGCATCCCTTCCTCCTACTCACCAGCCACAGAAGCTGAGTTTAAAAGGAGGCATGGTACACACCAGCCTATGAAATAAAATGCTAAGTTAATGCTGAGGCACAGGAAGGTACAATGCACTTGGAGTTACCCTGAGACGAGTGGAAGATGACACTTCAGTACTCATTGTTTGCATCTGTGTACAACAGAATTAAACAATACAAAGGTAAAATGGATCTCACTATTCTGCCAAGTAACCAGGTACAATTATTGGCTGAAAAAACCCAAAAAATTAAGGTCTACCAGACATATCAAATGCTTTATGGTAAAACTATAGAGGCTAGACAGGGAGAAACAATCCCGTTTTCTAATGTATAATTTAGTTTCTTTAAAACTTAATATTATCTCCTAGCTATATTGTTCTCAAAGCATCATTTGCATTATATTATTAATCTTTTCAGTAATATTTGTGCCATTCCAGTCCCTCGCTCCTTTGGATTTCCCAACTCTTCTCATATGCATAGGCATATACCTCGCCTACAAGGCCTGTCCCAAGTATAAAGCCCAGTCTCCAAACCACATAACGTTTCCTGCTATTCCTTGAAGGTATCCTGTACTCTTACAGAGGTAGGCTGCCCATCACTCATGCCAACCCCTCCAAATGTTTCCTGCACCCCTTTACCACCCAGCCAACTCCCATCACTGCTAAGCACAACCCTCCACCTCCTTTCCAAAGCTCCTACATGGAAGGCACCACCAGAACCTTCCCCACAGTGGTCCTGCTCCCAGAACAGCTCTGTGGCAGAAAACGTCGTTTTTTCCTGACCACTCCCCTCAGCCATTTTATTTGACATAGGCCCTGTACTCTGCAACGCTGTCAAAAATGGGAGAACTTTTTCAAGTAAATGAGTATTTCTCATATATTTCCAGGATGAAATCCAATTCCATAACAGGACAGCTACTTCCAGGAGCTGAAAAATCATTTATCTAGATTGTTTCAATAATATTTCCATAGCAATACAAAAACTTCACGAGACTTCCAAATGAGGCTGGAGATACTTTCAGAATCACTGACTATATTTAAATATCCCCTTTAAACAAAGTAAGGCATTTTGCAACACATATTGTTCCACTTTCCCAAAAAGGGGTTTTCTCCTCCTACCTAGTCTTCCAAAACTGTACTATGAAATATTTGTCCAAGTGAGACAGAGAGTGAGAGTGGGCATGTGCATTATCATGCATTACATCCTGTACTAGGTAAACTCAGAGAGTAACATGGTGGCAGCTGATGAGGTAATGATTTTTTTTGTTTGGCCAATTTAATCAATGTTACTGGCAATAACATACTGTAGGTAATAATTATAAACACACTGCTGCCCTTCATTTCTTGTAAACTCTTTCACCTCACAGCCCCCGATCAGGAAGTTTTGATATCAGCCTCGCAGCCCCCGCCCTGACAGGACATCCCTGTAGATATTTCCACCTGCTTTCATCCCTTTGTACCCAAAGTGATCATCCACAAAAGTGAATGAGTGAATCTGCCTCTCAAAAGACACACGAGTCTCCAGGTGTACAAACTGAGTTGCTGACAGATCCAAGCCCTCTCTTTCACTTCATCTTCAAACCTCCTGACAGCCAACTTTTTGTTTCATATTTGTACAGCTTCCAGCACAGTGGGGTGCCATTTCACGATCTGTATTCACGTTAGGCTTCCCACCTGCAAGCAAAAAGCCTCCCGAATCTTCGTGTTGTGACTTAAGGTGGAAACTAATGCCATCCCAAATTAAAGAAAAATCCAGTCAAATACTTTCAATAAGAATACTTCTTCTCATTACTGAAAAACTGTGTATCTGTATATTGTATAAGCATACATTAATACATACCCCACGGTGCTTGCTATCAACCTGTAGCATGGAGGTAGAATATCTCCAGAATAGTAAATTTTTAAAGATATTTATATCAAATACATTAAGCAGATATACTTCAATACTGCTTCAGCCTATTTATTCACAAAGAGGAGAGGTGAAGGAAGACTACCTTTAAAAATTAAAACCAACTTTTCGAGGTGTATTTGTCTCAAAAGAGGTCAAGTAAGTGGAGTTCCAGAGAAATTTCCAGAGAAAAAACAGTTTTATCTGTCCAAAGAACGGATATTTGTGTTATGGTGCATTTCGCTTTTTTCTTCCTGGACATTAAAAGCAGATATTTAAGAGCATAGAACACAGTGACCATCACAACTTCTTGCCATGAGCCTGGAATGTGTGAGAGAAAGAAACTAACAGAAACAATGAAAAGGAGAAATTATTGTATTTTAATATGACCTAAAGTAGCTATTGCCTTTCCACAGCCCACACTGTACACTGGCGAGACACTGCCACTACTCTACAGCAGCTTCACTGAGCAAGAAACACGTCTTTTCTACTGTCTTTTTCCCTTTAACAACTCTCTAGTACATGAAATGGTTTTAAAATGTTTCTCAAATATTTAAGTTGAACACTATAAAGATTGCAAGAAGGCAAAGGATATACAAAAAGAACATCCTTGCTTAATAGTGTTTGGTCTGGAGATACCCCCACTGTGTGCTTTCAGCCCAGGGTACACTGCCAGACAACTTCTAATACTGATTGTAATCAGTGAGGTAACTCTGCAGTAGTGTCTTGGCACCTGAGGAATACAACTGACATCTTCAAAACATCCCAAAGGCTCAGGAGCCTGAGGTTGACTGAGACGAGTTCCTGCATGCTTTAAAACCAAAGCCAGTTCCTGTCTGTCATCAGGTCTGCGTCCCAAACATAGGTCTGGAGTTGGCAGGGAAGCCTGCCCTGTGAAAAGTTTCATTTCTCTATTTAAAAATGGGTTTGCAAAATTGTTATATCTGTGTACATTAAAATTAGGCACAGCAAATCCAGGCCTGGCATTCAGGTCTGCTGTTCTGCCATCCTCTGCTCTCTCCAGAGCTCTCATCTGGAGCTCCTTTCCACAGCACTGGAGTGGTGCTATTTGATTTTGATTTATCACAAGTGAATTATCCTAATGAAATCACCAACCCGATTTAAGCCTCTGAGAAAGATATGGTTGGACTAACAAAAAATTGTTCTGCAAAACAAGCAATTATTGTTAGGTTCACTGGATATTGGCCTTAGCAATCCAACTGATTACAAAAAGTTAATGTTTTAAAAAGCAATGAAAAAATAAGGTATTAAATCCTTTAAATCTGCATGAAAGGCTCCAAGAGGAATTTTACAGTTATTTTCACTGCATATTTTATTAGATATGTGATATTTTATTCATGGGTAAAGCAAATATAACAATTAGGAATAATTAGCATTTCAGCACAGAGTGTTATCTAATACATTAAAATACACATATAATTCTTCATTTAAATTCTGTATCCTCACATTTTCCCCTTTCTGGTTCAGAACTTCTCCATTGAGCATAGCATTTACAGGAACATTATACAGCTCCCAAAGAAATAGAAACAGACAGAACTAGTGGCTTTTGCCTTTGATATCTTATTTTCCTCCCCTCCTTCCATTTTTACTCATTTTCTTTTCCAATTTCCTCCTGAGTATAGAGCTTGTCAGATAAACCGAGCATAACTTTCAAGAAACTTTTTCCTTTACATCTTTTCTCTTCCACCCTACTCGCCCATCATTCCACAACTAATGTGTGTAATGGAAATCTACTTTAAATCTAACCCTGCTCTTACAACTCCATCAGTTTACAGTTGACTAAAACTAGAGTAATTGTCTCTGTACCACCTCTTCCACCACAACTTTAATGCTACACAGAAATGCTGTAGTTACTGTATTATCCTTTCTCATTAAGTAAGTGTCACTCTTTATGAAGGCCTTTCTTTTTTTTTTTTATTTAATGCAGCACTTACAGCTCTCAGAATATCCCTTCCTTGAGCTTTTGTGGTTAGTCCCAGACCAAAGCAGGAAGAAGTCTCTCCATCTGAAGTGCACTCTGCAGTACAATACAGAACACAAAATACCTCCTTCTCTAAATTAAGTATATTACCACTGAAACTAGGACATAAATTCTGAACCTTACAAAATCACAGCACTGCACAATATCAAACGCGCTCCTTTGCCAGGTTTCAGAACTGTCATCCAAACACCAGCACATTTCATCTACTAACCTTCAATTTCAGACTGTGTTCTCCCTGTTAGAGAGATCACTTATGACTCTCCAAGTCACATAAGCCTTTATTAATTATAGTGGCTGCAGACACAAGAGAATCTTTCCCTCACTCCATCAGATCTCACAACTGCTTGGCCAACAATAACCAGAAACCAAAGCCTGACTCCTGCCTTGAAGAACAGCAGAGGAAACTGCCCTAATGGTGCTCATGGGAAATCCAGAAAGATACAGAAAGAAAGACACCTTTTTCTCACCCAGTCCTCCTATAAATGCTCCCATATCAGTCCTGATGTTTAAATTACTATGACAAGAACACACAATTACATCCTGACTCTCTAGTGGGTGACAACAGCACTTCCTCTTCTCCATGTGCTGCTTCAAATGCACAAGGCAGCTAAAAGCTGTGCCCAGAAGGCTTTGCCCAAGCCTCCCTTACCTGGCGTTGAGGATGGATTGACTAGCACTGCACCAAACTTATCCAACATGCATTTAACACATATTCCATGCTACATCTCACACTGCACTCCCTTATTGCACCTCTCCCAATACAGTCTGCTAGCCTAGATGGGCAGGAAGCCATGGTCAACATTACTCTGAAAAACACCAATGAAACTCATTTTGGAAACTGCTGCAAGCAACAGGACAGCAACTACTTCCTCACAGACACAACACATGGTGCAGGAAGATAACGTAACACCACAGAAGGAAAGAAAGTGCATCTGTATGCAGGAAGCCCAGCAGGAACCCAGGGACTACACCACCAGCCTAGGGTACAAAACACCTCAAAGAGCTGTCATGACCAGCTCCCAGCCACTCTGCCAAGTTGCCAGCAACCGGCCTGTTATGCTTTACTTTTGGGTTGTGACAGTCGTACTTGTCTCTTGGCACTTCTAGGTAGCACAAACTGTATCTGAGGCTCTCATAAATGGGTGTGAGCATGACCAGAGCCGTGAACTGGACTGTAAGGTCTATAGGATATACAGGTGTGGAGCTGCCCAGCTTTTGACATACATGCCAACCTTGAATCTGAAATCAAAGTTTTCTTCAAAATTTCACCAGCTTAGATAATAACTTACTTCTTCTGGAATTAAAATCTAAATGTAAAAAGAAAAAAAAAAGCAGCAACTGAATTTGCAGCTGCAGAAAGGTATCTGAATTTGCATCATTACCAATGTATTACCTGAAATCAACCTTTGGCACATACCATCGTGTATCATAACATACGTGCAAAATATGTTTACAAAGTTAGATCATTTTCTCATAATTGCTCAAAATATTGGAATACTATTTCCTTTTCTTATTGGTTACTTGCAAGTTCAAACATCAGTGGTAATTATCTATGTCTAGTAAGTTTTTAAACACTGAAAATAAAACAAAATATGTTTGGAGAGTGATGGGATGGAAAGACTGTTACCATGTTCTCACATATAACCCAGGTAATTAAGAAAATTAATTAGAAACTGATAGCCAAATAGAACTACTCTTGCACATAAACTGGTTTTAAAACCATTTTTTACTGTGCTGAAAAAAAAAATCAAGCAATGGAGTAGCAGTAACAAAGGGTAAAACTACAAATCTCAACTCAAAAGGCAAAAGCCTCCAATAAATTTCAGCCAAAACCAGGCTGTCATGGCAGATTATAGATAGCTATATCTCAAATGGAAGAAAATGATGTAAGTTCAAGTCTATATCTAGGGAGTAACCTAATGGCTTCCAGAAGTCATCTCTTGCCAATACCACTTGCTTTACAGGGCCAGGGAGTGGAAGAGAACCATACTTAATGCCTTTGTTCATTAAGTTAAATGAACCTTAGTTGGTAGGTTTATATAGTCACAGTCTTGAAAGATTTTTCTCCAGTGTGTTTTTTCAAAGATGGCATTGTGAGAATAAAGGCTCAGTGCATCCATAAGTAGTCATGTGAAAGCACAGAGCAGCAGCAGTGATTGCCATGTCAGACATTTGTCAGGGCACCACTTGAAAACGGATGGTTGATTTTTTTCTACTCTGCCTTTATCAAGGACAAAGAACCTGATATAACACTAAGAGTTATTTAAGAACATGAAAAGGAGCTGCCTGCTGCGGTCAGCAATCCACAGGCTCAGTTTAAAATCTTCTGAAGTCAACTAAGCGACTCACCTGGATTATGAGAGACTCTGGATCAGGCCCTGAGGATGACTAAGAAACACTCCAGAAAGCAGTGACACCTAATGGCAAACATGCTTCTGGATGACAGCAAACCCTAATCTATGGCGTGCAAAGTCATCCCTGTTTAGCTGCAGAGCAGCTAACACACATCACAGGGACTGGAACACTACCACAAACCTAAGCACCTGGGAAAGTGTTTCAGAAACAAGGCGCGTAGAAGCAGAGAGTTTGTCACACGGGCTGAGCATTTAAGTAGAGCACAGTTACTGATAGAACCTCCTGGCTGCTCAGCCCCAGGGTTCCAGGTTCTCACTCATAGGTGTGTTTAAAATAAGCAAGTAACTTTCCCACACCCTGGAGCAGGGACAACAGGGACCTGAGTGCTCCTCTGCTGACACTACAGGCACACAGAGATTTATTTGTTTCTAATAAATCTGTTTTGCTTGCTCATCCTGTGCTTTACAAATGTATGTGAGTACTGTAATGAACAGTTAGTGGCGTACACTGCATACCTCCTAATGAGGCTTCACCAATAGCACAGCAAATTAAATTCCTATTACCAATTCACAACACAACCCAAGCTGCATTGTAGCACATCAGCTTACAAGAAGAAACGTGGACATGCATACCACCAAGCAACAAGAATCCCTTTCCCTTACAAAAAAACCTTACATTTTAGTCACCACCAATATCAAGAGAAGAAACAAGCAATAGACCCCACGTTGGAATTGCCTTGATATTATTAACCATGGTACAGAAGAGCTTAAAGGTATGAGCCAAAACTCAGGACCCAGCAATGCTGGGAACTTGTCCAACACAGGGAATGCAGCAGTCCTGGCCTACAAAGTCTAAAAGCTGAGAGGGGTAAGGTAAGAGGAGAACTAGTTTTCTCTCTCAGGAAAAAAAATATGGTATATATAAATATATATATTAAAAATGGATGTATAATTATATGTAGAAGCATATACAATATATATAACTGTATCTTATCTATATTTATGAATTTTCCATTAAAAATAAAAAAGCCAAGGGCAGTACACAGCTGACTATGTATGACTGAAGTTACTGATAAACATGAAAACTGACCTGAAGTAATCAGGGAGGCTGAACTAGATTAATTAGCCTTCAAAAATACTTCAGTGTATTTTTTGCAGCAAAACTTTTGTACCACACAACGTTATTGCTGCCCTAGGTGATTTTGCAGCACCTAATACACACATATCTGCCTATATGTTTCTATAGGCACAACAGGAAATCCATAAGCATGTGCAGATGTATTACCATGTACATATCAAGGGAAAATAATGAGCACAAAGTACAAGATATAAAAGCATGAGACTATCAATAGTAGAAGATACAAAGCATACGCAAATTGTGCAGTTGACAAGGAATGCCACCTAATCCCTGCTTAATTAAAACACTCTTCTAAACTCCTGTTTAGGGAGTGAGGAGTGTGGGACGACTGATGTATGAAGAAAATATCAGGCAGCGTGGCTAATCTCAAAGACTTGGGAGCTTTCAAGCTACATAAATCAGAGCGACTTTTTGAATAGCCTCATAAAACACAGAATCATTACCATTCCACTCACGACTTTCAGATTCTTCCTACAGCATACAGATCATTAGGAAACTTCTAAGCAATCAAGTAATGTGGGACTGATGAAATTACTCAATCAATGCATGGGCTGAGAGAAGCAGCATAATACAGGATTGCACAGTTTTGACATGGTAACCCTGCCCCTTTCTTTTTTATATAAGGGTAAGGAAAATTATAGTGGAGTCGATTCATTTCACCATTTTCACAAGAGTGCTTAATGTAGTCTTTCTGAACTGCCAGTTCCTATTTATAATAGCAGGGCAGCAGAAACGTACAGACTATAGGCAGCTCTACCGATGTTTAAAATATGATACAGGAAAACCTTTCTTTTTTAAATGTACACATTTACATACACACAGACCTGCCCTAATGATCAAAAGCAGAAACTGTGCACAGAAAACAGGAATATGAAAAAGCATTATCATAGATGGATATCAGTCACCATATCCCTCCCACTGACATCACCAACTCGTTAATGTCTACTCACTAAATTGTAACATTTTTTGGCATTGTCTAAGAGATGCCTGATAAAATACTTCGAGACAGAAAACATCCTTTTACAGGAAACACATAGAATAAAACATAGCCAAGTTAAGAGAGTTTGTGCATTATATATTGAAAAAAGTATGTACTATTATGAAAAGGGTATGCACAGGTAACATGTTATTTCTTATAACCATCTGCCCCTCTCAAGCATGGGAAAATATTTTCCACTTGAATATCTTAGCAGAGCAGAACGAGAAAAAAGATAATGCATTTATTCAGTCTGTTGCCTAAGGCATCAGTACTACCTCTGGTAGTATTTCTTTTCCCCTGAACTGAGCATTTTAGGTTTTTCTTTGGCTTTAAGAGTTCTTCTATAGTTAATTTCTTCATAGAATACCCTGCTACTGCTTTTGCTGACTCATTTAAATAAATACAGTTTATTACTTATGCCTAAATATTTTATGCATAAGTTTATTTAGTACGAGCGGAAGAGAGCAAAAAGGGGGTCAGAAGACCAGGTCACAAAATACAGTGGTGTTACTTGGGGCCAAATATTCATCTGTGAGCTGTACAAGTTGGAATATTTAGCTGTGTACCCATTTACTGTTAAAACAGTTCTAATTTCAGGTCATTTATTTTCAGAGTATTCATTTTAGTAGGTTTAAAACTCTGTGTAACAGTTATATCGTTTGCCATTTTCATGGCAACATAAACCAGTCTATAAAAAGAGCTAATCCCCCTGTCAACTGTACTAATTGTCTCTCAAGACAAATTAATTGTGTGAGAAGCAACTACTTTGGTTTTGCTAGTCTGGGTTGGGGTTTTTTTTGCTTTCAGTGAGGATTTACTGTGTTGATGTATCTAATCAGTAACAGCATTATTTAAAAAAAAACAACAACCCAGAGTTAAAATGTGTTGCATTTATCATATAAAACAAGTACATCAAACAAATTTTCATTAACACAAGGGGAGGAAAGCTGCCGTCTCCCCTGATGGTAGTGCAAAGGCACACAGCTTGCCCAGCAGCGCTCCTTTAGCCTGGAGGATGGGCGGCACTGGATTGCAAAGAAACTCCTCATCTGCTACAGAGTCAAAATTTCCCCCCAAATCCTAGGATGTGATCGTTTGTTATAAGCTCTTTAGAAAGAAATCCTAAGGCGTAACTGTCTCCTAGCGTCGCTTTAACAGTCTACAACTGGGAAGCATTAAAAAAGTCCTTCTCCCTTTAAAAGGA
Source organism: Pachycephala philippinensis (assembly GCA_013397055.1). NCBI lineage: Eukaryota > Metazoa > Chordata > Aves > Passeriformes > Pachycephala > Pachycephala philippinensis. Next base: position 418,057 of record VWZT01006818.1, read on the forward strand.
GGGCACAGAGCGCTACCTCCCCTGTGCAATATTTGCTGCTCCAGTCGCACACAGCCAAAAGGACTGACCCCTATAAAGTTGCGGTACCTAAGGGGAGCGGTGGCTTGTGGGCTCGGGGACGGCTACACGAAGGGCTGGCGCACCGCTGCCCAAATATCGGTGTCCTGCAGGAAAGCTCCTGACGGCCGGGCTTTCCAAACGCTCTCCCCGCTTCCCCTTTCACAGAAACCCGCTACGGATCCCCACGACAAGCACCGGCAGACATATTTATAACGCCAACCCCGGGGAGCGCGGCAGCTGCCCCACGGCCGGGGCCGGCACCGCCCCAGGAACCTCCCCAAAACCCCGGCGGGACCCTGCCCCCAAATGCACCTTCCCCGGGGCAGCGCGGCGCCGGCCGCCCGCCCGCCCCCGCTCCGCCTGCGTGCGGTGCCTGCAGATGGGCGAGCGGCCGCGGGGGAAGCGCCCTCGTCTCCTCATCTCCCCATGCCCGCTCCTCTCCCTCCCCGCGCATCCCCGGCCGGCGCAGGGGGGCGACCCGCTCTCGCCAGTCGCGGGAGCCAAGCGCCGCTCGGCAGCGGGGCTCGACGCTTCCCAGGGATGCGCCCGCCGAGAGGGAGGGCTGGCGTGCCGGGGATGGCTCGGGATAACGGGGAGCGAGGGGGCACGGGCGGCGGGAG
>VWZT01006818.1:418756-487986 GCA_013397055.1 Pachycephala philippinensis
GTGCACCGACATCCCCCCAGCTGCCCCCTGCCCCCGGGGCGGATGGGAGGCTGCTGCCCGCCCTTCCCAGGAGCCGCGGCTCCGGGAGGCGCACACGGAGCCGGCTGGGTGGCGGCCGGGAAGGGGGTGCCGGACGGCCAGAGCCCCCCGCCCCTCCGGCCGCCCTGCCCGCCCGCGGCAGGGGAAGCGCTCACGTTGCCAAACCACCTGTTCCGCCGCGGGAGAGGAAGGCGGGATGGGGGGGTGTGAGGGAAGGAAAAGTGTGGGGGGTGGGGGCTTTGCGTGGCTGTCACCGTGGTGTGAGGAACACGGGGAGGCGTGAGGTCTCCCCCGGCCGAGGGCGAGCCGGGACAGGCGGAGGGCAGGCTGGAGCTGACGGGCGGCGGGGAGGAACCGGGAAGTAGCGGAGCCCTGGGCCCCCCCATCATCAGCCTCATCAAAACCTCAAGGTCTAAAGCTCGCACATACCCCGCCGCCAAGAAATCTTTACACAGCACGGTGGGAGGAAAAAGAGGACGCCTGAGATCCTGTTTGGAAAGCAATTATAAGAGGGGACAAAACAACAGAAAAAAAGCAAGCGAGCAAGCGATAAAAGAGAGTGGGGACTGCAGAGGGAGGGGGGGAAGCCTTCCAAGAGAGGGAAGGTTGCAAAGGAGAGCTGGAAAAGTGTCCAGCAGCACCAGCAGGCGCAGCACCCCCTTACCGATATGAATGATTGAATCTGCAATCGCCGCTTTCCAGGTTCGAGTCCAACAGACGGACACGACCAGGATGAGGGAGAAAACTTCCATCTCCTCCGGAGGTCCAGGCTTTATAACAACCGATCTCTTCGCCAAACGGTGCGGCTGTGGAGGACAGTGCAGCGCAGGAAGCCCAAGAGTTTGAGGTGCAGCCGGAGGAGCGTGTAAATCCCGATGGCTGGCGCAGAGCCGCGGCTGGTCAGGGAGCGAGCCCGGGGCTCCGAGCGCTTCTCTCCTCGGCGAAACCCCGCGTCACTTCGCGGGGCTCCTGGGCAGCACCAGAATTGCTGGGAGCGCCGGCAGCAAATCCATCCAGCCCGGGCGCCGCCGCGGGCAGCAGACGCCTCTGCTGGTCAGACAATCCCCATCCTTCCGCCGGTCCAGGGATCCGCTCGGTCCCGCTGCTGCACAGCAACTTCCAACCCACACCACGCACACGCTCACACACACAGACACACACGCACACGCGAGCAGACACGCACACACAAGCAGACACGCACAAACCCTCTTGGCCAGAGAAGCCCCAGGAGCCCGCAGCAAATAGCTCGCCTTCAGCGAGGTGGGAGGAGCGGGCGACCGAGGGAGCAGGCGATCCCGCTCCCAGCAGCCAGATTCCTGCAGGAAAAGCCCCCCCGGAGGCCAAAAAACAAAGTGAACTTCAAGGTAATGCAGATAGTAATGCAGAGATTTCCCCCCACCCTTCGCTTAGAAAAATCGCTTCCCACAACTGGAGAAAAAAAAAAAATAAATCTGCCAATGGAGCCCAGCGTGCTGTCTCTGTCGCGCAAGGTGGTGGTTGGACAGGGCAGAAGCGAGAGGAGGAGTACCCGGAGCGAGGCAGAGGAAAGCAGATGATGGTCTGCAGGTTGCTTTTGGAGCTTGCTTTGCTGGTGGGATGCAGAGAGAACTGGCAGCTCCAGCACCAGCCAGCACGTTGCCTAGAAATGGATCACCTAGGAGAAGGAGAGAGAGCGAGAGATAAGTGCTATCAGCCAGAGAGGGAGAAACAGAGAGAGGGAGCGAGTGAGAGCGCTTCTCTCTAATAACCACCTCCTCCCCCTATCTGCAATACAAGGGAGAAACAATATAGAGCCCTCGTCTCCCTTGAAATCTTCAACTGGGACTAAGGAACAGACATAGGCAGGAGTGCATACAGCCTAAAAATACATTGGGGGAGGGGGGAGAGAAAATCTTTTTGAAGTGTTATGCTCAGTTTAAAATTAAAAATCCCAACCCACCCCATTTATTTAACCTTGTAACTCCACTGTGGGGATCAAGTTCAAAGCTAGATGGGCACTTCTGCTTCTCAGTCTTTGACAACTGAGTCAGGGACGTTACTTGAAGGGGAAAAGGAAGGAAAAAAAATCAGGGACACCTAGCCTCCAGGGGAAAATGAAGACCTAAAAATCTATTAATATTACTTTAATTATCTGTGTTCTTGATGGAATTTGCACAGTTCTTTAAAGCAATGAATTAGCCTTTTTCTTCCTCTCTCTTTAGGTAATGGAGAAATTTCTATGGGAAACATTTAGAGTGCACTTTTCATGCTCTGGGTTCTATGAATTCATTAACCAATTAATCCTCAGACTTCTCGTGCTGTAGTTAAATACATTATCCCCATTACACAGACAGAGAATTTTACAGAGAGGTTAAGTATGTTCCCATAAAACAGGCTAAATCCCCACTTTATGTCTTACTACACTTTCTTCTGACTTTGATTTTTCCAGTCCCACTAGAGACAGGAAGCAGAAATCAAGGAAGTGCTCATAACATAGGAGTTATATCCTAAACTCACATAAGCCATTGATAAGTCCTGGTAGTCAACCCCTGAGAGGTTGATCAACCCATTTTCTTCAGAAGGAACCTGTTTTGAAGGTATCTTCTTAGTTATAATACTTTCTAAGTTCATCATACCTGACTTGTATATTTCTCCTGTTTCTCCTGACTTGCACATGTCTTCTTTCAGCCATGGGACTGGTTGGCAAAAACAGTTGTATACCTATAAAATTTAAGGATTTTGTTCAAGAGGGAGAAATAAGCTTTTCAAGAAAAGCTAAGCTAAACCAACGGCAAGATAATTGACTCTGCTAAAAGAAAAACAAACAAACAAACAAAAATAACCAACATCACCAAGAAAAAGAACCAGCAGCAATTTCGACTTTGCTTAGGTCCACCTTGGCAGGTGATAACTTCTCTACAAATAGTAACACTCAAAAGGCTTCAAGCCCAATCCAAAGCACAAGTCAGGGCTCATCTTTTCACAGGCTAGAATGGACTCTCTCTCTTCTAAGAGCTGTAACAAATCACAACTAGAATTGCTTTAGAGACAAGAGAAAAGGTATGTAAAGAGAACAATAGATGAGCAGTGTGAAGCAAAAGTGTCACAAATTATGCCACTCACATGCTGCATCTGTCCCTATCCTCTGTACAAGTCACAGATCTGTTATCAATAAGGGCAAACAGTAAAAAAGGGGGTTTTTTTCCTACAAATGACAATTTATGCACAGTATCAGTGAATGTAATGGGCATTAATTTTACAAGTAATAAATTCTGATTCATCTGAGAAACTTTTGGAGCTGCTTGAGTCATTATTACTTCTTCACAAAAGAACAGAGTTCACAAGAAATGTTAATTCACTTCTTTGGGGGGCATGTCAGAGCAGTATTCTTTAATAATGTACAATGCACAGTAGGCAGAATAAGAAATGTAATGGAAACCTTTGGAAAATTATAACTTTTTAATCCTCAGTTTAGATAATACTAAGAATTTTGAGGCCTTATCTAGGAATCAGATATCCTTACTGACTCTTTAAAACCTCTAGTGCCCTACACTGGCCACACTAAATGGAATTTTTTGTAGAAGTCTGTAGACACATATAACAGAATACATGAGACAGCCAAGAGTTTGTAGCTCACAAATACCCTCTAACTAATTAAAAAAAAAAAAAATTGAGTGGATTTCTGAACAATAATTCCAGTGGTAAAGAACAGCACTTGAAAATTTGAGAGGAAAGAGACTGAAGTAAGTTTAAAAATAAATTCAAATAAAATTACTTAAGATAATGAACACATTATTGACTTAATGTACATCCACCACAGAGATAAAGTAACTTTCACTTCCTCACTTCCTCTTTAATACTCATTCATTAAAAACAAAAACTGATGTCACCCATTTAAACAGAGTGAAAAAAATCTTACGCTATGTGGTCCATTCAAGGTATCATAAAAATATTAAGAAAAAATAATTGTCATTTCTATTCAACAGATACAAAATATTTGCTAGGGGAAAGAAAGAAAGAATTTCAGAACCGAGGAGTTACCAATATTGTGAAAATATCCTAAAAAATAATGAGCACATCCAGGCCCCTAAAAAAGCCATAATCACCATTCTCAGGTCTTCAGCGATTGCATCAGGTGCTCTGGAAGCTGAAGTCCCACAGGTTTCAGCCATGCCACTCTTCCTTTGCTACAACTTCCCTCCCCAAAGTCCTACAGGTTTCAGCCATGCCACTCTTCCTTCGCTACAACTTCCCTCCCCAAATGCCCTCAGTTCCCTCAACATCACTCCAGCTCCATCGCTGGCATCCATGGGAGAAGTGCCACCAGCGACCAACCACTGTTTCTAACAAAGGAAGGGGTTGTCTTCTTTCCAGCAGTCTGACTCCGATGTGGTTAATGGTTGATGTACCTTATGTTTGCACTGATCAGCTATTACAATGTAGCACATTAATGCAGCCCCTGGAGAAGCAGCACAGAGAGGACGTGCTTGTAAAACAGATGCAGTGGAGGGAAGAAGTGTCTTTCTAAGGTTTATTGCCTCACACCCACATGTAACACACTGCTACCTGAACCGAGTCAACCTGGGACCTGAGCTTCTCTCTACAAAGGAGAGAGAGCTAAAACCAAAAGTTTCACCTGCTTTTCAGTCATCTAAAGCCTTAATTTTGAGAATATAATGCCCCTTTCCCCATCTGTTGGGCCATACAAACAGCACTGACCAGGCAGAGGTCAACTTTTCATTTGTTTGATTCTAAGTCCCAGGAGATCCTTCAGGTACGCAAAGAAATTTGGAGAGTGATAAAACACATAAGTGTAGAGAGCCATTTCAATGGGCACAGGATCTCCCCATAAGGACACCATTCCCAGATCATATTCTAATTTACATGAGGCCAAAAAAAAGTTATTCATATTAGTTCTCACTATTTATAATTATTATGATGTAGGCTCTGAGAGGATCTACCTAAATTTAAAACTTGGTATACTCAAGGCTGGACAGATAAATATTTCATGACTGTAAAACAACCAACCATGGGCCTCCAACCGCAATTTATGTAGGACAACAAGTTCCATTTGACAATACTATTTCAATCTAAATAACACAGTTTCCCCCCATTTTGAAAACACAAACTGACAAATATCCCTCACCTTGCAATGCTATATTTTTTTAAAACTACTTGCATTCTTAAAAGTGCTGATATAAAGCAACTGACTGACAGACCTACCAGAGACCATGTGCCACAAGCAAATGTTCCTGTGCCACTGAGCTGGTGCCCAGACTGTCGGGGAATTCTGCTCTCTCTAAGAGGTTACTTGAGTTGACACATCCACTCAGTCTTGCATTTACCTGGCACAGCTTCAAACAAGAAGTCATCTGGGAGGGCCTTAGTTAAGTGGACATCTGTCCATTAGGAAATAGACTTGCTTCAGTGACCGCCAAATAACCTTTAAATTAAAGCTTTAGCCTACTGCCAACTTTTAGGTTGTTCTCTGTATTATGAGAGAGGTCCAGGTTGATAGGACCATTCCAATTCTAAGTAGTGGCCCAGACATTGACTCCATTTGTCCTGTCACACTTGGAGTGTGACACATTCTAGGGCCTCTGTCACCCCTCCTGAATAAAGGGGATAATCTTGCCGTTACTTAATGGAATAGTTTGAGGACTAAATACATTCATTTTTTAAAATGCAAAGTATTATATTCTTTTTCCAATTTCCTTCACTCAGTTTCTTCATCGTTTAAATATGTTAATGTGTGTATATCTGCAAGAGTGTGTGTGTATATGTCTGTATGTGCACATGCAGATAAGTAAATAGATAGAAAGTAATTTCATTTGGCCTTTATCGAAATAAACAGAACATTAAATATTTACTGCATTTCAACAGACAGTGCATGATGTGGCCTTGAATATCTTACCACAAATGAATGTGTCAGAAAACCAGGATCAAGAGTTATTCTGCTGGGCTGGAGAATTGGAAAAAGAAAAAAAAAGAGTATCGTTGCAGTACATAGCAAAGATTTCAAAGCTTTCTGCTTTTTCAAAAACTACAATATGATTGAGGTTTAGTTGAGAGTTTGTGTTTTATCCTTTAGCCTCACTACATAAAACTCAGAAAGTGGTTATGAAGTAAAGTCTACCCTTAGAGCAGCCAGTGTTATCAAGTGATTTTGCAGGGACTGCTGCTGAGGTAGATTTATTTTGTCTCCATTTAAACTCATGTTATAGATCTCCTGTGTTGCCTAAGCCATCCTGTTATGTACCTTGCTTAGAAGCTATTAGGATGCTGGAGGGAGGAGGACACAGGGCCTAAGAGCTGTAAGGGTTATTGGGCATGGTCTGAACAGAAAAAAAAACTTGAGAGAACAAAGTAGAAGAAAAGTGGTGTCAAGTTATTAATTTCATTGGTACCGGAGCAAATGTGATGCTCTGAGATACATAGACATGTAACATCTTTTCAATCTTATCTATGTTAAAAGGAAACCAGAGAATAAATTCTCCCTTCACTTGCTGCTTCTGTCCAGTGACTATTGAGCCAAATTCTTCTAATGCCAAATCCTTCCTGTCTCTGTAAGCACCCAGCTAGCTGTCCTCCTCAGCGTCTCACTCAAACTCCCTGTTACTCAGCACTTTGCAGAGTTGTTGTGCTCCAGGTCTTTCCTGGTGCCTTCCAAAGATGCTTTACTGTACCTTTACATGGTAAATACATAATTTCATTTTTCTGTCTTGCTGGCATTCCTGTTCATCTATTCCTCCTCCTATTATTCCCTACATTTCATGGTCATGGCCTTTGTTGCTATCGTCCCTTTGCCCCTTCTCTCCTTTCCCTTCAAGAGCTACAGGAGGGTGAAAGACATGCAAGGCACTCTCTGCCAAAGCCACATCACAATTATGCTGGGTGAGCAGCACGTCACAAACGGAGGAGAAAGCCCGTAGGGGAAGCAAGAGAAGCAGGGAATATGCTGACAGCTGCAGACACAGGTACAGTTTGTACCTGTGGATCTTCTATTGGCAGCAGGTATGGAGTGACTTTAAGCAAAGGAGCTAGGAGTGCTTGGACAGGTCTGAGAACCTGGGTAAGGTGTGACTGGCAGTGAGAGTGCAGAGAGAGCACTCCTAGCAATTGGCCAAGGATATGGGTGTGTTTTCTGTTCCAGTTCAGTGCATCTTACTCCTAGCTCCTCTCCCAACACCCACTGATGACTGTAGGCTCATTCTAGGCACAGGCTAGAAGCCACCATGGTGGAGAAGCACCAAGCCAAAGATACCAGTCCCTGGAGAAGGTATGCACAGAGGAGAAGTCAGGAAGGTTGGAAAACTATCTTTGAGAACACATGTAGAGAGAAATCTGTAGGAAAGCTTTGATGACAGACAGCAGAGCGGTGGCAGAGCACAGTGAAGTCACAGTTCAGATCCAAGTAGCTCTTCATTTAGCCCTTTAGTGTCACACGGCTGAAGGACTCAGACTATTCTGGGTACTACATGGAGTGAAAGAGCCAACCAAGAGCGAACCATTTTAACTGGTCTCATTCTATGCCTTCACTGCTGCTGAGAAGAGAGAAGGCAGTTTCAACTGTGACAGTAAAAGAAAGGCCAGTTGGAAGTCATCACTGAACCAGAAATGCCACATGCTGTTTGCTTTGTATAATGCAGGACCAGAATCAGCTCAGTCTTTCCTACCACAAGTGGTGGAAGAGATAATCAGAAAAGCATAGCATTGGAAAACAGAATTACTGTTGCTCTGTGAGCCCGTGGATCCAGCAGGGGAAAACCTGGCACACTAGATTCTTTTACCTGTTTGGAAAAGGTAGCAGGAAGCCTGTTAAATCAGGTGGTTAAAAAAAATAGGACTCAATTATTTGTGAAAGACAAACAGTGCAGATGTTGCTGGTTATTTAACACTGTAGTTAGGCTGACACCTGCAAAGCTCTACATATTTTTCTATCGCATCTTTATTTAGTAATAATCATTAGTGTTATGTTACTGTTATATCGAGAATATTAGCAAGACTAAGATTTCATTGTGGCAGACACAGCACAAAAAACATAGCAAAATAGTCCTCACCACAATACAGTACATTCTGATTACACGAGAAAAACTAGAGTTGGGAAGGGAAACAGAAGAAGGCAAACATATTCCCAAGTTCCTATGTAATAAAATCTGAAGCAGAATTTGAATTTCCCAAGTTGCAGTACAGGTGCATTGGAACACCCTCTGGTCTCTTTCAAGAAGAAGCAGCAACATGAGAAAAAATTACTTTCACCTGTAAACTTACACATGTTTTCAGTACCAGGATCCCAGAAACATTTGTTAAGTTCTTGTAACACAAGATCTGAACTAGAGTGTGCACTCCTTCCTGCGTGCTGACTTTTTAAAAAATAAATTCTCAGAACAAAATAAATCTCATGTCTTGCCTAAGATTTACTCTCCAGTACAAGTATTGGTGCTGGGTTTTTCCAACAAACAAAGCATTACCTGAACCAACTGAAGACCCAGGTAGAAAAAGATGACTGATAAATTGGAGAACTGTATAAGTCACTACTCTTTATGTGAAGAGTCAAGCAATTCTCCTGGCCAGAAGGCACCAGTTGGTCAATATATATTGGATATTATTATGTCTAGTAGTCTCTAAAAGAATTCTCCCTTCATAGGTGAGTGAAATATGTTTCCATATCTAAGAGTCTCTAACCCTTCTTTATGATGCATGTTTTCACACTGTTACTTTTGGTACTAATCCCTCACCTTTCCTTCCTTCCCTTATCCCCAAAAGACATATTAAATCAAGGTAACTGAAATAACCTATTTGAAATTTCTTTCTTTGATGCATTAAACATAATTTCCTTCTCTCTGTGTTTTCATCATAACAAACAGCATCATTATAGTTGACATTTACCTTATTCCACAGAATTTCTGTCATAAATTAAGAAAGAACCATTAGATCTGATGACATGGCAAGGGAAAAAGTACCTAAATAACATGATGAATTATTTGTGGTGATTTTTAAGATAATTCAGCTTTGTCTGTACAGTACCTAAAATTAAAATAAACAACCTATTTTTCTCAGTTGGACTGGCTTCTGCAAGTACTTTTCACATAATATTTACCCTGTATAACAATCCCAACAGGACTGGAAAGGCTATAGAGCTCTGAAGTGCTACTATTTCAATGAAAGCCAGTCAGAAAGACTTAATTTTAAAGAGGCTTTTGAAAACATACAATTCTAATAAAACCCTCCAATATATGGGGAAAAAAAGGGAACATAAAGTAAAATTACCTTCCTATTATGACCTACTTTTCATTGATGCCTACTTCATTTGCTTAGAATTACTAACAAGTGAATTTTGAAAAGCAAAAGCTGCATATTCTGTTTTGACTAGGTTAAACATTTTCTTCACATTAGTGAAGTCATGCTGATAAATTGAAACAATTCCTATTAGCATGACTGCAAAATGTGTTTTGGATGATTCTAGATATTGGATGTTCATGCATCATCCCGATTATACAGACAAAAATTCTACAATATCTATTTACATTACAAGCTTGCCAACCATTACTGTTCTCCATGTTCTTTAATGTCTCTTCTCTTTTCCTCTTTAATGTTTACTCTTCTGTCTCTTTTTCATCAGCTTAAATCACAAAAATTAAGCAGATGGCCAATATACATTTAGGTGACTAATGAAGTGTGAGATGTTTCTGAGTATCTACCAGTTTGCTGAAACACTGGGAACAAATTCACCACTGGGGATGATAACAAAACACCCCATTCCACTGTCCTTTACAGCGTCCTGTACTTTTCAAGTATGTGGTCTATTCTGAAATGGCAAGCAGTAACAATAATTTAACTCTTTTAAGTGTTATTTGCAGTTAATACTTTCTTCCTTCCAGGAATTAAGAGTATAACCACACTCCTGCCCCAAAAGTTTCTCTACAAAGTCTCATTTTATTCTTCAGAAAATAAGATATTGACAGTAGTGAATGGCTCCATAACANGAAATGGCAAGCAGTAACAATAATTTAACTCTTTTAAGTGTTATTTGCAGTTAATACTTTCTTCCTTCCAGGAATTAAGAGTATAACCACACTCCTGCCCCAAAAGTTTCTCTACAAAGTCTCATTTTATTCTTCAGAAAATAAGATATTGACAGTAGTGAATGGCTCCATAACATTCATTTGCCATTTGGCTGTGGAAAAAGGGGAGGTGTTCAATAAACAGAATGCTTGCCTATCTTCCACTGTAACAAAATAATTCCAGCGCCAAGCAAGGTCTGAAAGAAAAAGCTGAGCACTTTCTGCACCTTATAAAAACCACTCACCTTCTAATTACCTTGTTACACAATCCTCCAAGTAGAGTAACTGGGCAAGTGCCTATAAATTATCATTGTAGATAAGCAACTACATGTTTTATGACCCTCCTTACATGCACAAGAGTGAATGGACTTCTACTGATACATGAGCTACTTCCTTGAAAAGCTACAAAGCATTTAGCCTGAATATCTGGCCTGATTGCTTATTTCTCTTGGGTGTCAAAAAGTTATTCAGGTTCCATAAGTTCCACTTCACTAAAGATCTGCTGTAAATTCTGTGCTTTTCCCCACTTTTATTCTCATTCAAACATATATATGGACACGGTGAGACATTATGCAAATACGTGGAGTTCTGGCCCTCTAATATAAATTGCTCCTCAAGTAATTGCAGGGAAGTGCAGTTGGATTGTGTAAGGAGTAAAGGACAGGTGAGAGTGGTCTGCAAATGAGATTGTGGCCTTTGACCTGTCCAAGTTAATTGGTGAGCTGCAGTCCCAGACTTTAAACTCTCACTCTTGCAAAGCAAATTCTACACAGAGAGAGGAAGAACCCAGTGAGGGGGAAACAATATTTGCATTAAATCTCATTTAAAACATTTTTGACAGGTGAATCTTGGCACAAAGTGGAAAGCAGTAAGTCACCTCAGGGGTTTGAAACTCTGGATGTATCCAGAAACTTGTGCTAGCATCACAACTTGGTTACCCAACTCCCTTTCAAATCAGTTAAAGTCTCAACTAAATTGAGGCTAAACACATCTGCTCCAGTCCCTGCTTCAGAGAGTTTTGATCAAATCAGAGACTTTTCCCATATACAGAAAGCTGAACACACAAATACAAGTTTAAAGGACTGGAATTTAAGGGCATGTGATTTGTCTATTAGTTCCCACGGCTTTTTTTTTTTACCTCTGTTCTTAGAAAAATGAAGCAGAAAAATCAATAATCCATAGGAACTACCATGTCTCCTTTTTGAGTGACCATGTTAAGTGGAGGAAAAAAAAAGTATTTAAGTAAATGACAGAGCATAAGCATCTTTATAATAAACACCTTGTCAGACATGCTCCTACCCCCAAATTTGGGTGAAACTACCAGGCACAATATGAAGTAGAAATAGTCTGATTCCAGTCTCACTACAAAGAAAATACAAGCACTTCCTCCTTTGTAAATAAAAATCATTTTGCCAGAATATATCAAGTTTGGACTTGAGCTTAAAGAGAGTCATTAAATGTGTTACAAGTGTCACAAAAGGTGAACTTCGACAGGCTAAACTGAGTTAAAACAAACCAAGTAATGAATTGAGCACTTCAGACTAATTAGCTCTGCTTTCTATCAAGCTAGGTATAAAATGAGAATTATTTCTATATTAAAAAAATCAGACTTCCACTAGAATGAACTGAGAACTGAATTTTTGGGTCTACTCAGGGGAGCAGAAATAAGGGAATGATCTCTCCTATTTGTTGGAAAGTCACCTTGAAAGAAAGAAAGAAAAGGAAGTCCCTGAGGACTTATCACAACAGCATCCAGAGAAAGCAAAACCAGTTTCATATGCAGCAATATGATATCCTTCTAACATTTTTAATAAGGAGGATGTGGGGGACAGATCACATGTCCTTGGATTAACTTTTGTTATCCAAACCCATGTGTAAAATAACATGGTAAGGACTGAAGCAGGAGGGGACTTCCATAAACACTGTGGGAAGTAAAGCTAAACTAAAAGATGGATGGGAATTTTGAATCCCATGTTAGTTTTCTGTGGTATTCAAAGCAATAGAAAGGGGTTTATCCAAGAATGGTGCACATTTGAATAGTTGGTTGGAGTTTTGTCATCGATTTTGTTTCTCTTGAAAGACGAAACCAAATGAAATCAAAACCTCAAGTTAAAACCAAAACATTCCATGATACACAGCTATTAAAAAAATCCAAAAAACCCAATATCATCACATATGAAGCTGTAAGGCAGCCCAGTGGCTGGAACCTGAATCTCTGTACACCAGATGAGCCCCTGAATTTTTATGCTATAAATAAGATCTGGCTGAATGTTGCTCAGAGCTCTCAGGTCATGGTTCTCCGTGTGAGGACCTGGCCAGAACAGAAACATTTGCCTTCCCTAGATAACCAAATCTCTGGCAGGACAGAGGCTCTCATACACACCTAGGACTAGAGCCCGACACAGTGAGGGTGAAAATGCAGCACTAGGAGCTCAGTACTCCTTGGTACAGCAATTTAAACAATGCACCTGAGTTTCTCCTGACAGAGCTGTCCCACTTTCTATAAATAATGCTCCAGCTAAGGGAGACTGATTCTCTGCTTAGGCCATTCTCACATATGCTTTAATTTGAATTTTCTACTTTTGTTGTGAATGGTCCTGTCCATAAAAGCAGCAGCTGTAGTAAGATTTCTTTTTTTCGGGTTTTTTTTTTTTTCTTTTTTTTTTTTTTTTTTTTTTTTTTTTTTTTTTTTGTGATTGAGAATACACTTAGTAAGATTTAAGATTAATTACAGGAAGGGGCAGATCTAAAAAATTTGAAAACATCTGTGAAACAGATTGCCTGCATTACACTAGACCCATGTGTATTATAAATGGCTCCATGATTTTTTTTTAAGGTGTTAGACTGAAGTTCCCATAGCAGAGTACACCAGGAGCACTGAAACTGTTCTGTGTTTTCAACTTCAGTTTTAAAAGTGCTGACAGACATAAGGTAAAAGACGAAGAAGTGCACCATTCTTTGTTTAAAAAACCCCAAACAAAACAAGACAAAAAAAGTAAAAATGAAAGAGCATAGATGAAAGCATCAATGGTATTTTCAGCTGGTCTTTATAAGAGTTTGCAGTAAAAGTCAGTAAAGGTAGAAGAGCCTATCCCCAATTTGAAGCATTCCCAGCATGTCATAACCATTAAAAGGAAAGCCAGTATATAACATAGAGACTTCTTCCTGAACTCCAGCCTAATATCAAAGTGACTAACCTTTGTTTCAGCTCCTTTTAGTACATCTAGAGGAGGGACAAGAACGCTTTATGTGTGGGAAATTGCCAGGGAGACAGAGAAACAGGGTCAGTATTTAGCAACAAGTAACACTCCCCACTGCTCTTGGCTGTTTGTACAATTTCCACTCCTCGGTAGAAGTCAATCTGAAAAATCTTTAGAGAGAAAAACCTGAGAATGGTGCCATTGGCAGAGTTAATAATGTGCTATGAAAAAAAAAGTTGAAAACTATTAATAAAGACTAAGTGTTAATGATGCATAATAGCTCTCACGAAATTTTTGGATGCTTGATTTTTAACCAAAATAGTATTTTGCATAAGCATCCTCATGCAACTGAACCTCCACACACATTTCCAAAATATGCAACTTGGCCTCAAATAAGGGATGGAAGCATGCTTCCAAAACATCTCATCTGGTTAGCAACATTTTTGATATCAGACAGGAGACCTCCAACTCCCCAGTTTTCTCTTGAGTTTTACTCTCCTTAAGGATTTCTCATGGACATTTCTAGTCCACGCTGTCTCAGAGTTTCACATACTCTATATGAAAACCGCCTTTGCAAAAAAAGTTTTCTCGCAATTTGTAACAGTGTCATGTTTTTATCACAGCAGTACACAACAGACATCACAGTGGCCTAAAAGACAAGGTAAGTTACTGGGCTTGTACATAGGTACAGACAATTTCCTTTCCAAGTACATCATGTTTCATAATTCGTTTGTGGAGCAGAGTTAAAAAGGAGGCAAAAAAGTGCCTACAGTTGATAAGCAAATATCCACATATATTTACCTCAAAGTCATTTTTTATATGGACTTTGAGTTTAAATTTACATGTGTACTGATACTGCATATTTGAGAGTGGATTTGAGGTTTCCCTAAAGAGAAAAATCTATTCCCAAAGTACAAAACTATTTCAGTTTAGAGCACTAGCACTGAACCTTACAAACCTTCTGACATTAAGATAATGTCACCTGCATTGTTTTCATATACAATATATAATATAAACATAATTTGTTATTGATTTTGAATTTACCTGGGTCAGTCTTGTGGACACTGACGTAGCTTTCAGTTCTTCCTAAAATGGTGTTCATACTCTCCTTCTTTCTGTGCTTGATGTCTTGGATATTCATATGACAGAATGTTACACACTCTGACTAGGGAGCCAAGCAAAGCCCATTTCCTTTATAGGGGAAAATCTGCAAGTTCCTTGAAAGATGCAGTAATTTTGAGAATTCATCAATACCTCTCAAACAAAGCTGCTAAAAGTCAAATAAGTGCTTATATCAGTTTGACCTAAAGAAGTTACCAAAAAGACAGGAGAGCAAAGCCACAGCCTGTTATACCAACAGTGAAGTCCCTCTCCCAACATTTGAAGAACTTCTCTTTACTTTCAATAAGGCATGTAAATATTAGTTTTATTGCATATCTTACATGCCCCCCAAATAGAAAGAAAGTTAAGAAAAGCAAATAAAAAGCATAGAAAAATCTCAGAGTGGGAGCTTTAATTTTTCATGTGTCAATAAAAATAATTGAATTTTAACTTTTAAACATTTTTAACTTTTCAAATTTTAACACAAAGATATATATAACACATCTCTCTATATAAATATATATGCTCAGTCATATTTCAGCAATCGCATTTGCTTTGAAGTTTGCTTTGTTTTCACTGTATGAAACTTCTAAATGGGGTCTGCCATGCAAGACTAGACTAAAAATTTTACTTTAAAAGTTCATTAATTCCTAGAAAAATTGGACTTAAATTATTCCTTAGAACACCAATTAAATATTTTCACTAACCAGAAATAGAATAATGGTAGTTAAAAAAGAGAACTTGATCTCCCTATCCTCAAAAGGAGCATTGTCTATACTGAAAGGTGATGGGATACCCCCTGAAGTATTTCTCTAAAAGAAATGTCTTATCTCAGCTGCTTTTTTATATCATGGAAGTTAATGATCATGCTGAAATAAAAGTATACTATCAATCAAAGAGAATTTAGAAAAAGTATGATTTCTGCTCCTGGTCCCTTTCTTTCAGCCCAGATATTTTCCTAAAGGTTTTTCCTCTCATTAGACTAAAATTTGCTGAGTTGATCCTATACTTCAGTGTACCTCAGTGCTTATAATTTTGGCTGAAACACAAATATACTCTGGTCAACAGCAAATTAGCATCAAGAATATGGATGAATCATAGGTCTGCAAATCTTTGAGATCACTTTAAAGAGACAGCTGGGAAAAAGAACAAGCTATTTGATGAAAACAATCAAAGAGGTAATTATGTATCAATTTATTATTTCCTTAAAAATTTAATGATGATAGGCATGCATTGATTATATCTTATCAAAATTTAGATCTGCTCAATAGGGTCTAATAGATTAATTTTTAGATTGCATAGATATCCTTTAGGTTCATCTTTTAGACTGGCAGTACTACTTTGATTACCAAGAATACTTTTAAGTAGGTTTGGAACCCTGACAATTATGAGGATTCATATTTTGCTAATGTAATACTCTGCTGACATTTTAACAACTCATCTAGATACATCAGACTGTTTCCACATCATTTGTTCTCTTTCAGACATCCGAATTTCTTTCAGCTGATGTATTCATTTCACTCAAAGCTGTCAATTTTGTGATGTTCCTTGAGTGCATAAAATTTCTTTAGTAATTGAATCATGTATTTTGCCTTCCATTTTCTAATACATATCTTGAAAGCTTACTTCTCCTCATCCGGCATTCACTTAGTCTCGGAAAGGTGTACGTCTAAACTTTGTGCTCCTTCCAAATATTAATTCCATGCTTTATTAAAGCATCTCAAGTTACCACAGTCAGTCAACATTTAAAACAGATTCACCAGCAAAAGAATTTCTTCCTTAACTGCCCCCACAGAATTTGGAAAATACCTGATTTTTTGGGCAGATCTGGATAGTTTAAAGTGTTAATATAGAGTCATTTATTGTAGGTACATGATGCTCTCTAGGTTGTGGGTCTCTTGCTAGGGAAGCAGAGCAGAATTTTTGCTTTAAAAAGACAGTATTTCTCTAACACATCCCAAGCCTGTCCAAGTAGTTTTCATTTCTGTACATAGGGCCCAAGCTCATCTTAGGTTTTTTTCTGAAATGTTTCTTTGTAGTCTCTCCCACACGTCCCATAGATGGTTCAGAAAGCTAAGCAGCGTTCACATGAGCTCATATAGCTTTACCAACTTACTACTTCATTCCTCTCAGTTAAAGTTTCCTTTTTCTAACCCTCAGGTGTCCCCTATTGGCTCTTCTTCTGTGTAGCTATGTTAATTTTTTAATTGTTCCCTAGTGTTCTTCAAGATAAAAAAAAAAAAAAAAAGGTTTTCTTGACTGCACAGACACTTAAACATTTCTTCAATGCTTTGAGAATTGCATGTGAATACTAGCTCTGGTATATCTGAAGATTACCAAGGCTAAAATGTACTCGTGGAATAAATGTGCAAAATTTAATTTCAACATCCAAATTCTTATGTTGCACCAAAGGCTTTAAAAAGTCTATTAGAAGATGCATTACAACAATATGTTTTGTCTTGGCCATTTTGAGATTCACGGGGGATTTCTGGGAAAGATCTGTTCAGCCTACGTATTCTGAACTCAGTTAACACGAGCTCAACTCAGTGAACACAAGCGTATATAACGTGGTATTATTGTTATTGCAGCAGTTAGCTGGCATCAAGGGAATCTGGATTTCACTTGCACTGATCATGGAATCACAGAACCATAGAATGGTTTGGGTTGGAAGGGACCTTAAAGATTCCTAGTTCCAATTCCCATGCCATGGGCAGGGACATTTTCCACTAGACCAGGCTGCTTAAAGCCCCATCCAGCCTGGCCTTGAACACTTCCAGGGATGGGACATCCACAGCTTCTTTGGGCAACCTGTTTCAGTGTCTTACCAGCGTCACTGTAAAGAATATTTTTCTAATATCCATTCTAAAACTACTCTCTTTCAGTTTGAAGCCATTCCCCCTTGTCCTGTCACTACATGGTCTTGTAAAATGTCCCTCTCCATCTTTCTTGTACGTTCCCTTCAGGTACTGGAAGGCCACAAATAGGTCACCCCAAAGCCTTTTCTTCTCCAGTCCAAACAATCTGGATTCTCCCAGCCATTCCTCAAATGAGGGATGCTCCATCCCTCTGATCATCTTGGCAGCCCTCCTCTGCACCCAATCCATCAGGTCCATGCCCTTCCTGTGCTAGGACCCCAGAGCTGATGCAGCACTCCAGGTGGGGTCTCACCAGAGCAGAGGGACAGAATCCCCTCCCTCGCCCTGCAGCCCACGCTGCTTTGGATGCAGCCCAGATTGTGTTTGGCTTTCTGGGCTGTGAGTGCAGATTGCTGGGTCATTTCCAGCCTCTTATCCATCAGCATCCCCAAATCATTTTTCCTCTGAAATATGAATAGTTTTTCTCTTTCTCATACTGTATATATACAGAGATATATATATAGATATAGATATATGTATATATAGAATGTTGAACTTTCAGTGTGGACAGTGACCATTACCAACAGTTCAAGCTATATATCACTTTTTAAGGGATGGTCACCCATGGTTGATGGTTTTGGAAATAACACAACCTTCACCAAGTAGTACAGATTCAAACTAAGTTAGAATAGGACCAAATATTTTCAAGGTGTCCTCAGCACTCTGCATTTATTTTGCATTAGAAACAAAACGGCAACAAATCCCCAAGCAAAACCACTACTCCTATGAAAGGATAAAACTTTCCAGGGAAAAGGAAAGAAGCAGACACAGAAACTAACCTGACCAGACTGATACCAACGGGAAAAATGAGTACTCGAAAAATTTGCTGCAATTTTTCTACTTTAGAGGAGGGTATATAGGCAGAGCCAATTGAAAGACAGCCCCTGCCACAAGGATTAACTGCACAACCAGCTGTGCGCAGTACAGACAATTGGTTCTGCAACTCACATTAAAGGGGTAAGGTTTGCATTTGTAAACAGATGGATCTCAGTATCTTGAATCTCAGATTCCTGGTATATTTACTTTGTGTTACAAAGTAGTATTTCAGCCTACTACTTAACTCTATCCAAACAGAAGACAGTAAGATCTCTACTCTTGTGAGGCATGAACAGTTATGTCTACTGATGCTGTGTTAAATTATGTGGTTAATGCTTCAATCTGGTAAGACTTTGCTGTAAATGCTAGGACACAAATGCTGTAGGAAAAGAAAATTCTTTAATTATTCTTGGTTTCACTTCCTCTGGCAGTGAAATTTCAATTTATGCAAAATTTCGGTTTACGTGGTAATTAGAAACTTTCAGATCTTGCCAATCTCTTTGTCACAGATCTTCCAGGAACAGCAACAGTCTGACCTTATGTGTGGTTCTTGTGGAAACACCTTTGTGGAAACAACACTGGGAATTCCATGGGCAGGGTTTTTCCACTGACTTCTCTAAAAGATATTTATTCTCTATAAAAATGTAGGCACTGTGTACTTCAGGATCAGATGAGGATCAGATGCTCCTTTTTATCAGCTTCTTCATGAAACACACTAACATGGGTAAAATTAGGGACTGCAGACCCACAGGTACATCTGCAGAACCCTCTCTGGCTTCAGGTCATTCACTCAGTTACACATGAACACACCTATTAGTCTTAAATGGCTTTGGATCCGCAGCTCAGGGGAATAATCCAAAAAGATTTGAGTTGCTCAGGAAAAGTTAGGGGAAGCGACAGGCCTGCAGGCTTTCTCTGACTACAGACAATACATGAAAAGGAAAGAAGTCAGTCTGACTGTTAAATCTTAGATCTGCTTGCAGGGCTGCAAGAGAGATTTTATGTTACAAACAAGTGTATACATTAAACAGAGAGAATAAAAAAAAAAAAAACCACAAAAACAAAACAATAGGAATATAATGAACACAGAATCCTACAAAGGAAGTATAGCCCATATTACCTGGAGTGACAATTTAAAAAGACATACTTCTCATATCTTTCCCATCTCCTGAGGAGACTTCACTGTATAAATTTAACATTAAAATGCCTGTAGGATTTTATTTACAGTATTCAGGAGATGACACAAATTCATCCAGCAGTTATATCTTTCAACAATGAAATGATAGGTCACCAAGTTCAAAAACTTTTATTTATTTTCATGGTTTGTGAAGAGATATTTGAAGATTATTTTTCTCTGTGCATTTCAGTAACAGATTCTGCTTAATACCAGTGTAGTGGGAAACTATGTGAAAAAAGATCTGGGTTCTACTGTTTATGCAAGCTACTGGTATTTTCATACATATAGTTTTCTATCGGTAACAGAGATAAGGATTTTCACTGGATTTGTCCTCCTAAATCACTGGACCATTAAAGAAAACTCCTGTAAACTACCTTTTTCTTGCAGGTGCATTCTATGCTTCAAAGTGTGGTCTAGCAACAGACTGTTTTACTCCAAAGCTGAAGGAGTCTCTTACAACAAGGTATGCACCATTCATCAACACTGAATTTTAAAACCTCAGGAAAGCACATGACTTCAATTTCTTGGTGGCTCTCATGATTGATTTTATGTCAGTCTTACAAGATCTGCTACTAATCCCATGCAGCAAATCCCTTCTTGACATTATTCTATTTTTCTTCAGCTGTACCAAAAACCCCACAGACTGAGCTGCTTCAAGAGACAGATTGTCTGACACTTAGCATAGACCTTACTAAAAGGACACCTCAGTGTTCTCAAATCAAGACCTTTTATTTTCTTGTGCATATATCTCAGAAAAACATTGTGACCCTGAAAAGATTTAACCAGATACTGCTTTCAGTATTATTGCTGATTATTTGCATTTGAGGCATTCAACTGACATGTCAAGGCCAGAGACAAAACCCCTGCCTTGATAAATGTATTAGTGTTTATGCAAAATAGGATCCCTGCAATTAGAGCAATGGTATTGGTCCTGCAGCTGAAAAGCACATCTCTGGGTTGGTTCACCGTTTACAAAGTTGTGAAATCAAAAGAAGGGACAGGGAATTCTAGTCATTTTCATGGTAACATTTGATAGCACCATGAGAAAAGCATCCATTAAATTCAAAAGCTGTTTCACCCAATGAATGACTGCATAGCCATGCAAGGAGTAGGATCCTACGTCATATTCATCACCTTGTAACTCACAAAAGATTTGAATAGTTTGCTTTTCAGCCACATACATAAACCATTGAATGGACGGGGCTGAATATCACCTTTTTCCCCTCTCCTCTGGAGAGAAAGGAACACACATATTCAGCTTGAGGAACATGAAAAGTACATGGACATGCAAGTAGAGGCCAGTGTAGTGTCTTGAAAGAAATCCATACAGTGGTCAGCTTTCATTTTTCTACTGCTTGCTTTCTCACAGGGTGAGCACTGGGTTATCACCATGCCACCAAAAAGAACTGGGGGAATGACCTTTGTAGCCCTCAGTTCCCAAAGTATGAGGGAGGCTGAATAGTGGCTAAGGTGAATTTTTGGGGAGTCTGTGAAACATGCTCAGGTTGAGTACTTGTGTAAACAGGAAATTGCCAAGTTGTGTGATTGTCTGCACACCAAATTTTTCCTTTAGAAGCTGATTAACAACAAAGCACAAGGGCTCTGAACAACCAGAAGGAGTTGGAGGTGTCCCTGCTCGTTACAGGGGGCATGGACTATGTGACCTTTGAAGGTCCCTTCTGGCCCAAAGTATTCTATGGTTCTATGAAAGCAGTCATTACATGCAGAAAAGTGTAACCTCAAAACTTTGTGACCATAAACAACTGAATAAAGTCCACAACACCCATTGTGTCCCATCCCATTCTCATCCAGTTTTCCCTCATGTCTCTTCTCCATCCTAAGGAGCAGACTCTCCATAACTCAAAGGCAAGAATATAGTCTAGGATATGCATCCTGGTCTCCTTCACACAGATTGCATTATAGATAATATAGTCCTGCCCTTCTGGATTTTAGGCCGCAGGCATGGTGCTGGGTTACATTACAGTTATATTCCTGGCACAACTGCACTTCCAGTTCTCACATTCAGTAAGTTTTTCTACATAGCACTAGACTTTTCACAGACAACCTCAGTGAATCAATCAATTTCTTTTTTAACAGGTAGGGTCTTGTGTATCTGTAAGCACTCTCCAGACCTGCACAGCAGACTGCAGCTGGGGCACCTTATCCTTGTCCCCAGAGTCACTGAACAGCCATGAGAAAAGCAGAGCTGGCAAACACCTTCCTGACATCTTTAACACTATAATAATGTCAATCATGTAATTAGCAGGAAACACTTATTCCAATATCCAAGATTGGTCTTAGACTTAAAAGTCTTCCAACCCTTTTCTCCCTCAAATATGAGGACGCAGCAGATCTTCATTACAAAGGGATGTCACCCAGCACGACATTCCTATGCACACAGCAAACCTGTTTCTCACACAGCTCTTCTGCACTGCATGGGTGAGCTCCCTCAATGCTGCAAGCACTGTGAGACTCCAGCAAGACAGACTGTCGCTGTTATTTTGATCTATTAAATTTTGCCTGTAATTTTAAGATGAGGGCTAAACTGCAGAATTCTGCACATCCTGACTCGAACAGCTTTTGATAGCCAGGAAGAAAGTTCAGTCAAAACACAGTGCTTTCTTACTTTGCTGCAGAGTACTGACCCAGTCTAAAACTCTCACCATGATCATAAGATTTATATTCATAGCAGAAGAATATAGAATCACACTAAGCTGACAGTTTCAAGATGGACCTAAATGTAATCACTGAGCTCAAACAGGTGGCATAAGTGATCAAAAATTTGCTCTACACCCTGAACAAAAGTTTCATAAACTTCAAATAGCAATACCCGATTTCAATTAACACATCTGTATTCTGGTAGCCCCAAAACCATTCCTACTGCTGAATGTGCTTCATCTAAATCCTGTGTAGGATGGTCTGAACTGTAGCTTGTGTCTTGCTCAGGGCAGCTATCAATAGTTGCCATAAAAAGCCCAAACAAGCTACTCAGAAATCTGAAACCTTGAGTAAAGTGGAGAGAAAGGATTAAAAAATGACTTCCAACAGAAGAGTCAGAAACACAACTGATATTCCCATCCAACAATCAAAAGAGAGAAAGTGTTTCTGTCCTCGGATACAACACCCAGACTTGTGCAACTACAAAAATTGCAGGAAAATTCTTTATGCTTCTGGAACAGGTAATTCTCATTTACTCTGTAGAGACGATTTATGAAGAGTCTGGTGATTTTGGGGATCCGCTAGAAACCTAAATAGGTCTAAACCTGAAGAACTTTAAGATGAAAATTCAATAACGATTTACTAGAGTTCAATCTAGATAGAAAAAAAAGCCAAAACTGGTGTTTCTGATAATACATTGTTGGACTTGAATATAAAGTCTGTACTTACACTATTACTTGCTTTGTCTGTTTGGTGACAATCAGAGTAGTTTAGGTTGGAAAGGACTTCTGGAGATCATTTGCACCAGTCTGGCTCTCAAAACTAGGCTAATGGCTTATTATTTCCCTAGATTTTAAGTGTTACTTACACTTTACATGAGTGAACAGGAGAAGGCAGTCTCAAAACTTCCTTTTCGTAAGAAACATATCCCCCATTTTATCAGTATTAATAGACTAAATATTCTACTGAAAAAGAACAACAGACCATAGAAGTGTAGCACTTCTATTTCAAAGAACTACACATTTTTCTCTTTACTCCCATTGAAGTTAAAAGCAATTCTTCTGTCCTGCTTTACATATGAGAACAGATACAGGTCAATGTGAAAGTAAGGTGATCTCTAAACATAAGAAATGTGGCCTCTACTTGTAACCATCCCCATGTGGAACAGGGATTCCATTTTTAGTTTGCAGCCCATTAATAAAAAGAAGAAACCAACATCCGCTATGCTTTTTAAAAGAGTGGAATATCTGGATTAATCTTCACTATGTAGGAAAATGGGGTCTTATGTCTGACATATGACATTGTCTTAAAACAGTTCTACTCATGTCCACCCACACTGTGATGATGGCCTAGTTAATTAAATGTTTTGGCTTCAGCTGATAGAGCTGAATGACCCAGAAGTTAAAGGGGGAAAAAAAGAAAAGGTAGGTATTTCTCTACAGTTTGATAAATTTCCTTAGCAATTCTCTACATGACTCACTCTTTTTGTAAGTGATGGAGAGAAAGTTATTCATATTTTAGGTTGCAAATAATTTTAGTACTTTCAGTTTTGAGAGATTTTTCTAACTATTATTTTTTAGAAAACAATGTTTACCAACAACTTGTATCTTAAGTTTCCTGTTTTCTGCCCTGTTAATTGGACTAATGACGCTGTTGATTCAGGCAGATAGCATACTGCGTATTCTTGGGAAAATCTGAACCCTTTGACTTACACAAGCAAGTAGATGAGAATCTTCCTTTTAACTACATGTCCTAGTTTTCACAGAATCATAGAATGTCTTAGGTTTAAAGGGTCCTTAAAGACCACTTGGTTACAAACACACCCCTGCAACCGTCCCAGGCACTTTTGACTGGAATATAATTAATTTTCTTCCTAGTAGCTAGTACAGCGCTGGGGTTTGGATTTAGCATGACAATAATAATTGATAACACACTTATGGTTTAGTTATTGCTCTGTACTGTTTACCATAAAACAAGGATTTTTTAGTTTCCCGTGCTCTGTGAGCAGGTGAACAAAGAAGCTGTGAGGGAGCATGGCGAGGACAGCTGATCCAAACTGGCCAAAGGGATATTCCATACCACAGAACACCATAACTAGTGTATAAACCAGGGTGAGTTGGCCGGAACCATTGATCACTGCTGGAGGATGGACTGGGCATTGGTGAGCAGGGAGCAAGAATTGGATTGGGCATTGCTTGTTTCTCTTGGGTTTTATTACTCTCTCTCCTCTTCACTAAAATTATCATTAGTATAATTAACATATTTTATTTTTTTTCAGTTAATTAACCGTTCTTATCTCAACCCCCGAGTTTTACTTTCTTTTTTTTCCTCCTGATTTTCCTCCCCACCAGGAGGGTGGGAGTGAGTGGGCAGTTGCACAGTCCTTGGTTGCCAGCTGGGGTTAAACCACAACCTTATAGAAAGCTTCTGTTCAAACACCTTATTTGAAAAGCATTTTAGACACAGAACTGACACAATTTAAAAGAGATTACCAGCTACCCACTCAATGATACACCATGTTACATGCTGCCTTTCACTGTTTTAAAAACAAAAACAAAATACTCAAGAAATATGCACTACGCATGCACACCAACATCCACACAGAAAGGAGAAATGAGGACAAAATACACCACACAAATTTGTTCCTGCACTGGTGACTCCAGTATTCTACATAGATAGTGAGAATAGCTCTCTGCAGGACTTCTGTAAAGGGAATTTTTCTCACAAGGGAATTAAACAAAATGAAGTCACAATGCCACAGGGTTTTGCTGGTCATAGTGGAGCAAAGATTACTTCACAGACTTACATAATAGAATAAATAGTCTTTTGAGAAAAGGACTGTCTGCTGACATAAAAGACTGACTGACATAATTGCATAATTAAGATTCCACTGGAATGAGGGGAAAATACACATCAGAATCTACTACCAACTAGAGATTTCTTTTTTCTCTTTGTATAGTAAAATAATTATATAAGTGAAGTTCTTGCCTTAAGGATGATTCTGAGGTGCTTTTCAAATGAGCTTGCAAATGAGTAATGGCCAAAGCAAAATTACTTCAAAAGGTCAAGAATCACCCTGTCTTCCATCAATGTAAATGCTTAAAAGCTTAAACAGAAGAAAGCCTAAGCTAACATGGTGTCTTTGTAATATTCCTCTTTACACAAAGAAAACTCAGTTAGTGCTTCTCTAAAGTGCAAAGCAGGGGGGGCAGCAACCCTCATGTCATACCGGGAAATTTGTTAATGTTGAATTTTGTGGCCAGGTTGTTGCCAGATGTTACCAATTTAAGTGTTTCACAAACAAAATTATTCCCAATGATTTCTTTCACCCAGTATTTTTTTTAAAAAGAGTATTAAGAAATGGAGGTGGTTAGTTGTTAAATATACTGGCCTACTATCTGAATAAACAATAGCTCTGTGTTTATTTCAATATGTCACAGAGTGACCAGAAAGACATTACAAAGCTCTGAACATCAAACTGATGGATTATTCACGTTTTCTAGAAAATTCTGTATAGGAAAGGCTTGCATTGTTACTGAAGTTGCAGCCTCACTTAGAAAATAATTCTACCCACCAAATCAGAATCTGCATTTCCATCTATACCCTTTTCAAGTTTCTGAGTACCTGTCTGAGAGAGAAATTGCACTATGTCTTTCCTTCTACAGGATTTGCTTCCCTTGGAGTACTTTCTCCAGGTCACCTTACATAGAATTAGAATTGCAAGTATCAGATACACTCAAATCACTGTTTTTTTAAGGCTACAATGTGTACAGTTCAGTGAGATTTTTCATTTCTAGATTTTCTCATCTATTTCTAGAATCAGCTTCTTAAACATAAGGGTCATGTCTACTCATACAATAATATTTTAGTTATATTATTTATTAATATTATCATTTCATGCAAAACACCAGTAAATTCATTTTGTGCAGGTTATAGGTATTAAATTATATTCCCTATTAAGTTACTTAATTTACTGTATTTTTCAATTCTTCTTTTCTTCAGAAATTATTTTATCCTGTACACTTGTAAGTGGATGAATCTTATTTTTACTTTTCTTCTGTCAGTAATAATAATACTTAAGGTATGTGATTAAGCTTCCTCCATAGTATTTCAGCTTTTATTTAGATTCTTTTCTGCTATAGGTGTTTCCTTGTAATTCTCCAGTAAATCCTTATGGACAGTAAAATACGGTAAGCAAACTGCTGGCTAGAATATATATTCCAATTTAGTCAGTAATCATTAGTATAACTGTTCTCTTCAGCTTTCAAAATACATGTATTCCCAAATGCCTTTCAAATTGCAAAGCCAGCTCAACTGCAGATTCAAGTATCACATGTCAGAAGTTTCTCTGTCTTATTTTACATTGCTATAATTTACTTTTGGCTTGTTGAATAGAAATTTTTCGCTGAGCTTTTATACCCCAAACAATGTGAAGACCCTCTGTTGCCATGAACTGCAGTTAATCACATTTGAAGATGAGTGTCTCTATCAGAAATATCTCTATGGTTCTATAGACAAGATTTGAGAAAGTGTTTGCAATCCTGACATACACATGCAAGAGGCAAAGTTAACATGATGTATGGAATGTTAACTTGATCATTTCCTGCCAGATGCTTTCCTTAACCATATAATTTTTAGCTCAAGACAACAGCATCAGATTAGCATCATTTTCTTCTGGAAACAAGATTTTTGGCACATTCCAATTAAATGTATGATCGCTGAAGCATTCACTTGACAGATTATAAACTACTGCTCATTAAAAGTTACATTGTCTCACAGATATAATTGCTGGAAAAGTTTTAAAATATTTTCTTTTGTTTAGAAATAGGGAAGCAATATTTCATTATTTTCTTTATATCCTAAAATGACTTCTCTCAAAAGAAATTATATGGAGCTGACTACTCCAAGTGAAACTTTCAAAAAACTTCAGTTCTGATTAGAGCGGCATAAAACCTCGGTTATACCAATTGCACAACTCTCACCATCTCAATCTTCAGTAAAGATAGCTAGAAGGCATTTTGATTGCTCACATACCTTCTATATTCTTTACAATACGGAGACAACTGAGCTATTGTGCACAATCCTGTGCAGAACTTCAACTGACACATTTTTCAAAGGTAGAAATTTTTGGTTTTACATTTATATGCATATTATTTTTAAGGTTTGTAAGATAACTAAAAAAGAAAAAGAGGAAAGAAGGAAAACATGTTCAAAATAACTGGGGGCAATCACCCTAAATGTGGTCTTCTAGGTTTTTTAAAAAGGTGATGACCTGAGACTCACATGCTATTAGGAATCTTGTTCAGCTGCCAGTCAGAAAGAACCAGATTGTTATTTCTCTAGCTAAACGCATCATGATAACTCTGCAAGTTACAGTCTGCAACTTTGAAATGTGTTTCTAAGACAAAGGCTGCAATGAATTATCCCTTTTTAACTTGACTAATTAGCTCCACTTCCCCTGAGACCCTCGTTAGTAGCTTCTTTTAACTTCAATGTCACCCTTTCATGGTGACACCACTGATCCACATACAAGCCCATTATCACAAGTAGGCTCTTGTTTCAATGATTAGTACAAAGAAACAGAGGGAATAAACAAGAAATAGGAGATTAGCATGACAGGTATAATAAAGGAGAAGAGTATTAAAAAATAAAAATTACATGTGTCAGCGGAGATTAATCCTAAAACTTTTTAACATTAGGACTTGGAATATAAATATCTTCTCTTTTACTCTCTGATACATGAGAACACGCATTTATATGAATATGTATATTTATTTTACAATGCACTGAAAACCACAAAAAATAGTCTTTGCACTTTGGTAGAACAGTACCACATGCTATTTTAATCTAGCAACACCTTTTTTCCTATTATTGTTTCCAAACGGTCAATGGTTTTTTTCATATACATTCATCATGTTCACTTATATCTACAGATCTTTTTCCACAAAGTGTATCTTTAATTTATATTTGGTGTTTTCTCTCTCAAAATGTATTTTGATGAGAACAAGTGTCTTAAAGGTTCAGAAAACATACGCTTTTTTAAGCACTGGAGCTAATTGTTGCTTTGAGTTTTTTCTTCCATTTTGGGAAATAAATATATATCATGCATTTAAATGGGCTATAAAAAGACCATAATATACAGTAATTTGTTATTTTGAAATGCACAAACATAATAATTCTGAAAAAATTCTATCCAATTAATCAGCAAGAACTAGTAATTTATTCACTTATTCCTTTGCTCGCCAACAATAGTTACTAACCTATTGGATGTGTCACTTTAATCACACCCTAGTTCTGTATTGTGAGAAGATTACCCAACTCCCCATAAGAGGCTGGGACTACTGCTTTAATGCAAACTGTCCCATGAACAGAGAAGAATTAGAACGCCTCAGTTTCTCTATCTCCATGTGCTGCCCAAGAGGGACAGAACTGAAATAATTTCTTCTCATCCGTGGAAAGACCTGCCTACCTCCTGCTGTGAGCAGGGACTGCAGCGAGATTTTCTTCTGCTTTCCATTCCCCCATCAACCTATTTACTCTCAGTCAGGAAGCTGGAAAATTAGAAGAGGCTTTCTACAATTTGACTGGAGTCACAGAGGTGTCTGGAATAAGCCAAGTGCCTACTCCTTACAGATCTTTACCTCTGAACAGGAGCAGAGATAGTCTGTCCGTAACCATTTCTACCCACAGATGCAATTTTCACATTTTAGCAGTCTCACAGGCAAAATATTATCCTCACTAAAGTTAGTGAAGAGCAAGGAGCTATAATGCATGGACAGGAAACAAAATATTTGGAAGCGATTCAAGCATCCAAAAATAATTTTTTTGCCTTTGGTGTTTCTCACATTCTAGCTAAAAATTTAGTCCAGTGCTGCTCATAGCTCAATACCTGTTCCAAATTTAAAATCAGACAGATTGTCTATTTCAGCAGTACTGGAGGTTGAATTGGACCCTAGTAACTTAATGTGCTGAGCCAGGATTATTGTAGCTGGTGGTTTTTAGACTAGAGCAGGGTGAAGCTGTCAATCAGATACAGGGGGTTTTAGCTTGGAAGGAATTCACAACTCCTGTACAACACCAAGGAAAAGAGGAGGGTTTAAGTTTTCAGAAAGAGACTGGGGTGCCTTTTTGTAAGCTGGCATATTTCAAATTAAAAATAAATAAATAAATAAATACATAAAAGAGTGTTAAGCAATTGCAAGAGGGCAAAATGAGCAAGTGGCTTGCAATATAAGAACTAAAGTCTGATTGCATCCTGTCACTCAAAATGCACTTCACTGCTCTTGTGTTGTCAGTGTCTGCAGTTCATTTTTCCCATCCTGCTCAGGCTTCCAGTAAGTCTGTTCCACTTTTCACCTCTGAGCACTGCCTCCTTGTAGAATCCCAGAGCGTAAGGGGCTAGTGTGCATGTCCCAAACACAACAGCCAGATGGCTGTGCAGCCAACCAAGGACGGTTGGCAATAACAGACAAAAATTGTTGGTAGTAACACACCATGGGAAGGAACAAGGTGTGGCTGGAGCAGGGGGCCACGTGGAAGCAGGGCACCACTTTTCCGGGACAAGCATCGTTGTTCTAGTTCCTGGAGATAAGCATGATACAGTACAGCACAAGAGAAGGAATGGGGCTTAGAAGAGGGCACAGACTGCAGGGGAAGTTCAAGACCCCAAAGCCTTCTGGCCCACTTCCCGAAAGGTCTGCGAGAACATTCTGCACAGAACTAATTTGCATAAGAAGTGAGAAACCTGTCTACAAAAAGGTACCCCCACCAAGGCTGGACGCATGCTCCAGAACCCTGGACATCCCATCGGCTAGACCAACACTGGAACCAGGACTGGTTACCTTTCCTTCCTTCCTTCCTCCCTTCCTTCTTTCGTTTCATCTTCCCCCTTTATCCAAAGCCCACTGCAGTGTGCCCATTTAGTAGGTTAGGGACCAACATTCCAACTTCCATGCCTACTGTGTAATTTACTGACAAAACTTGGTGAGTTTTTCTGGATCCTCTGACTTTTGTCATTCCTTTCAACCACGAGCATCTACAAATCTTGGGTGCTCCCTTGCCCTTAAGGGTTGGACATCACACTCTTGTGCTCTGTGCTGGTTCAGGAGTCTGCACAGCTCAAGTCTGAGAGATGAGTTCATGTTCAGGTGAGGCCCTGCTGCTCCTCAAATGAGTAACCCAAAGAAGTCACCCTGGCATAAAAGTGTTCTTCAGGAAATCAGGCAACAGGAGGAATAATGGAAGACTGGCAAAAGGAAGATGTGCTAATTGAAACATGCAAGCAGGACACGCGACTATGTTTTAGCAAGAGTAACAAGCGTAGAGTGAAGAAGGCAGTATGTGAACATATGGGAGTAAACATGCTAAAAGCAATAAACAGTGTGGGTTTGTTGAAAATATGGTAGGTCATGTCAAGAGAATCTAATAGCTGGCTTGTGCATGTTTGTTTTTGATTTTAGTTTAAAACAGAAGCAGTAGGTTCTGGAAACGGAGTTGGATTTGGATTGGACCAAGTATAATACAACATATCATACTCTAACCATTGTGTAGCACTGCATGTGTTTCAGTGAGAAAAACACCCTTAAAAGAAAACACAGAAAAACCGCAAACCAAATAAAAGTATTATTTTGGCAAAGACTAAAAATACCCTAACAAAATCCATACTTACTGCATCTTTTACCTTCTCTTATCTGCACAATCAACTAATTACTGAATGTAAAACACAGAAGTTCATTTAGCATGGCTCAGTAGAAATGTCAGAAACTCATGCTGTTTACCATTTAGATGATTTTTCATTCTGAATTTTTACATGCTGCCAGGTACAGAAATGGCTTTTGTCACCAGGAAGGTATAATTGCACACAGCTCATTTACATTGAGATGCAGTGATAGAGAATAACGAATCCAACTAAAACGGCAAAAGAAGTTGTAAGCAATTAGGCTCCAAAGAAGGCTCTGAAAATCTCCTGTGACTAGAGAATTTGAATGAAAAATGCTTGTTTCCTTCTATTTTTAGAAGTGGTGAATACCTCCAGAATACCTCTCAGTAGACAGTCAGTATCAGTAAGTTGCACTTTATTTAGAAATTTTTATCCCCTAGCACATGGTTAGGAAAGCACATCTTTAGCAGAAGATTTGTCTTAGTGATTTTTACTTTTTATATAAAAGCATTAAAAATAACTACTCTGTTTTGCTTAGTTTTATCAAACAACGTATAGGAACTTAGATTTGTACAAGAGTGCAGTCTTTTGCCTTCTAAAAATGCTGTGGTGATTCACTGATCTATACCCAACTAGACCGAAACAAGAAATACACTTAATAAAATAAATACCACTGGAATACTACTGTAGTGGAGTGTTAGTGTAGCACTACAGGAATAAAAACATCTATTTGGGGAATTATAAAGCAGTCGTGTATCCAAAGAAACTATTGTAGCTATCACTTCAAATACTTACTGATTGTACTTCACGGTCTCCTGCACTTATGTCTCTTCTACATGGTCACCAGCAATACATTGGGTATTGTTTGTGCTTTATGAAGAAGTGGGTATTGTTTGTGCTTTATGAAGAAGGATGAAAAGCATAGAAGAATCTTTTCCAAGATTGCCACCATGTAGAGTTTAACAAAGTCTACCCTGTAGCTAACAATGTAAATTTTAAAACAAAATTGTCAATCCAAGAGTAATCAAGTGCTGAGAGTTATATGTATCTCTGAAATTTAGTCCAAATTAATGAGAAAAAGAAAGAATATGTATACCACATTAGCGTGATGAAAATCCAGGAGAGTGTCCCTGAAATATGTTAGGTTTTTCCCCCCACATTCAAAGGCACAAAGAAGCGGTATACAGTATATACTGTATAAAGTATATGTATGAACATATAGGTATCCCTCTCATCTGTTTTAAAAGAAGCACTCTGAGTAGCATGGATGGAGGAACACAAATGAGATGTACCAATCCCATTAAAATGTAAACTAATGGTTTATTATTAACATGTACTTTAACCTTCAAGAATAGGGCCCCAGCACTGGTGAATTTTATAGGCACTATGGAGTTCTGCACCGATTTTTTTTCAGAAGTGGGGTGGTTGATGATGTCAGAGAAAGCATATACTGTAATAAAATACATATTGTGATTCAGCTGGAACATTCCTTCCTGCTATGACAAGCAGATATTAGTTCCTGATTTAATCCTGAGTTGCTAGTTGCACCTAACTAAACAGATAACACCAATTTGTTCCATCCAAAAAGCAAGTTTGACAAAGATTAAATGTCAAAGCTGATAGAGCAAACTGAACCCCTAAGAATATGGGACAGAACAGTGGAATAAACAATCACCTTTACCAGCTTATTTCAAATTCACTGCCTAATTTAAAAATATAAAAGTAGGTAAAAACTGCTAAAAGTATTCAAGATGAAAGTGCTATCCAAGTGAGCAACTACACTTCTTATTTAATGTTAGCATAACACATAAAAAGGTGTGGAGCTAAGCTCTCAGTGTTTTTGCTGTACTAACTATACAATAAGACTAATGCAAAATAAAAGACAATTGGACACTACCTAAAATCTGACAAATAAAATGAACCCTCAAAATTTAGATGCTTATGAGACACAAGCATCACACTTGTGAACATTTTCAATAGAAAAATATTTTCTATTTGTCAGTTTCAAATAATTCTTAAAATCAGAAAAGAGAGGCTTTTTCTTGTGTCCTGCAGGTTAATTTCTTGTTCCAAGGAGAGAATTCTGAGAGCTGTCTCCACCAGAGAGCACGTGGTTGGGCTCCTTGGCCTTCAAATTGAAGGGGCAGCAGTCTCAGTTCCTTATTAACTCTGCTATTGATACAACGGCTTTGCAAGAAAAACAGCCTCTGAAAGAGGGAAATTCAATACCATTTAAGAGTCTGAAAATTCCTGAAAATTTTTGCTTGTAGTCCAATGCCTTCTCAGTGCAGTTTCAGGATTACCAGGGTGATTTACACATGGTCTGAAACAGAACTCTCCAGGTGGAAGTTGGATGAAAGTTAGGAAAGTAAAGCATTTAGCAAAGAATCCCTCCCAAAACACACACACATGCAAACACCACACCTCAACCCCCTTTCTTGTATGAATAACAGTTGCTGTGGATACAAAAGCGTCAACTGCAACAGAAGACACTCCTTAATGGTAATTAAATGATAATTGAAATAGGGCATGTGACTGTCCTACTGTGATGAGCAATTCCTCATGAACACTTCCAGTCATTCTACAAAAAAATTGAAGAAAACTGAGGGAAACAGAAAATTCCTTTAAAAAACCCCCGACAATTTTCACAGTTTTTTCCCAATTTTCCCAGATTGTCAGATACAAGCACCTTTGATGGCCATTGTTATCTCTTCTTCCTTCCTTTCACTGTTAACTCTCTATGATCAACATATCTAAGATCATGCCTTGCATGTGTATTCCCACAAATACAATCTCTTTTCATTGAATGAATATTACCTACCAGTTTTTGAAGCAGCCCCAAAAAGTTGTTGTAAAACCAATAAGTGTTATATTTAAAACTGAACTGCTGTGAGCACATAGCATTGAACCTTTCACTCAAAAGAGAAAAGATGGACTTAAAGCAGGTAAATTCCCACAGGCACACAGGGCAGCTCTTTGACAACGTGACCTTCTTAAAGCATTCACTGACATACAGTACAAATAACAGTATTGCTTTACTTTTCTCAAAGGAGAATCTGAAAAAAAATTTGAAGCATTTAATAAAAACACATTATCAGTTGCCAATGTGCAGCACGTAATAACAGTATTCAATCTGTCAACACTCAGAGGCATCACACAAAATTCAAGGGCAGATGCACCAAAGTCTGAGCCAGTTCTTAAAGTTGCTTCCATCTTTGTCCCTTTATAATTCTGTCTTGAGGGTGTTTGCTTTATGAGACGTGAGAGCTGAAAAAAATGCTTCATGATCGTCACACAAAGATATTCACCTTCTAAGTGGATAGGTATCTTTGAAGGGCACTTTACAGAAGACACATCAATCTTCATCAATTTTTGCTTCAGAAACTGTTTCTACAAACACAACTCCTTCACCTCTGTGCTTTCATCAACTTTCATAAAAGCTAAGCAGCTGGGGGGTAAATTACCCTACAGTGTGTCTTATTTAATCTGACCTTTTAAATGGCTGAGCCTTTTCTAGCTGCATTTGGTAATTTTGTGTCTTTATTTGAGTGACCTTTATTTTTTTTTTCTGAAACAACTTTTATAGCAACTGCTAAACATTTTATGGAACTACTTAAAATAGTATAGAAGTAAGTGAAGGAAGGAGGCAGGTGACAGAAATTCAAATCAACAGCACAAATTTAACCCTTGACTAAAGATTCAGCTACCTTGTCTAACTTAGTAAAGAACCATATCTGCACAAGGTTTGTAACCCTGAACTGAAACTCAACAGAAAGATCATGGATTCATGTAATTGTGGATTTAGGTTATGCTGGGAAAAGATGGGAACAAAAGATGTGGTATTGTGTGAAATAGTATTCCTTTAAAGAGAAATATTAAAAACAGAGTGGGACCTTACAATGAAGAGAGTTTATTTCCATTGGAAATTTATCTCTTTACTTGCTGTGTAAATATATGTGTTCTGTCAGAACACAGATATTATGTCTAAACGTTAGTGAAGTAAGACTTAAGTAAGACTTAAACTTAAGAAAAAATACCTAGTGTACTACACCAGCAGTGATTTCAGATTTAAAAATATTTTTACCTATGAAGCTAAATAGAAAGGTCACATGAAATTAATAAAACCTGTTAATGAACAAGGAGGAGATCCTGCAGACCATTTCAGTGTCCTACAATCCTTCAAGTGTCTCTTATCCCAACAGATTATTTGTCCATATTGCACAAGACAACAAAAGCAGTTCTCCCCTGGTAAACCCTATCACAAGCAGGGAACAGTATATTTAATTAAAAGTCTATGGAAAAGGAAGAGACAAGCTTTTTATCAGATTGTGCAAGAAAAACCAACTTGTCTATACATTCCTTAAAGATTGAATGAGCAGATAAAATCTGTCACCTGGAATATACAGATAAGGCAGAGCATTTCACTCAGGAGGAAAACAATATTTGATTCAGTATAGAAAAGGTTTGCTTTTAGCTCTCAAGAAACAAAATAATGGGCCTTCATTGCAGTCCTTACAAACATATTTAAGAGTTTGCTTTGTGGATCTCCAGAAAGCACTGCTTGTCCCCAGCAGCCTTCCAGCAATATTGGTGGTGGTTTCTTAGGAGAACTTCAACTTGCAAGTCAGGCACAGGGCAGATGTCAAGCCTGAACTGTTAAAATACCAATTTAAAGAGGGGAGTGGGATAGGACAAGAGGATGCAATAGGTCAACAGGAAGTGACTTCAGGCTGCAGCAGATAAAGTTTAGATTGAATATTAGGAAAAAATGCTTCACCAAGAGGGTTGCTAGGCATGGGAACAGGCTGCCCAGGGAAGTGGTAGAGTCACCCTCCCTGGAGGTGCTTAAAAGATATGTAGATGTGACTTAGTTGTGGACTTGGCAGTGCTGGGTTGATGGTTGGACCTGATGATCTTAAAGGTGTTTTCCAGCCTAAATAATTTTGTGATTCTATGATAGTGTTGTCCAAAAGAAATGTTCTAAAAGAAACCGTTCCCAAATTTTAAGTTGCTGCGAGAAAGCTTCCCATCACTGCTTGCAAAACTAAAGCTTGGTCTCCCTACCAATTTCCTGAACTTGTATTCTTTGGGGATGTCTCAAAGTACATGGAAACCAAGTGCGACAAATTAAAGAACAGAGTGAGTGCCTCCTCTTCTCCTTCACTGATAAACAGAGCTGGTTCTCGTCTCCAAATAAATGGGTCAAATAGAAGCACCAGTATCATTGCAAAGGCACACATGCATCCCAACCTTTTATGCCATGGATAAAAAATAGAGGATTAGGCTCTTCAGCTAATTATCCACAAGCACATAGCTGTGAGGGAGAGATTTCTGACTACATTATTCACCTGCCAAAAAAAAAAAAAAAGCGAAAACCACAACAAACCAAACTTTGTTACATACATAAATAGCTTGCTAAAAGTTATCTATGAGTCATAGAATAGTATTTCTGCAGAAATGCAGTTACAGGAACAGGAAAAAAAAAAAGTATTAAGTTACATCTATACATTTTACTTAATGTTCAATTAAATCTAAACATGACACTTTTTTCCATTCCCTTCCCCCCCAGTTGCTATTTTTTTTTCTCATAAGTTCTTCTGCATAAATACTCTGTTCAAAGAAAACCCTTCAGAAAACAGACACTTATTCTACAGGTACATTAATTCCAAGGCAGAAAACTCCATTTAAACTTTCTCTGAAAACACATGAGAACTCAAGATGAATAAGAAACACCTATTTAAAAAATCATTAAAAGTGAGGAAGCACTAACAGATCTATTTGTTTTGCTGGCTAGATGGATACAAACAACATCTAGAGGAATTAAGAATCTCATAAAAAAAGACTTAAAACCTGAAGGAAAACAATTACCTGCATTAGAGTAATTGGTAATTTTGTCAGTTAGTGGCTTGCATTTGGTGGATACAATAAGTGGTAATTTTGGTAACCTGCAATCCATTACCATAAGCACGCAGGAGAAAAACTCAATTCCCAGTCCGATGTAATAGAAATTACAGCAGAGATTTATAACAATCCCAGATTTATAACAGCCCCAGATTGCTAGCCAAGGTCTGAGACAGAGAATAGCCTAAGCATTGTATAATCTATCTTTGAGATAGATGTGGGCCCACTCCAGCATAATGAATCCAAACATACGGTAGTTGACGTAATGCCTGAGCACTTCACAAGTCGATGGGTGTTAGTAAGAAGTGCTGATTAACTCATCCTCTAAATTATTTTAGTTCCTGAGTACAGCATGCAATTTAGCTATGTCCATGAACCAAAATTCAGAAGCTAATTGGCCTGATATTGTGGTCTTTGTATTATCGACAGGGAAACCAGCAGCAAGAGCAAGCAAAGACACTTGTTCAGGATTATACCACTGGCTCACACAGAGGTGGAAGCAGAAGCAATGGTTATGTTCACACTTAGCCCATCAGATCAAAGTATGTAAGCATCTCTTGAGCTATTAGATGCTGGTACAACTACAAAAATCTGGGATTTCTCCAAGTTCCTGGGGGGAAACCAAACACACTTTTCATTGTGAAAGGTTTCTGAAGGCTTCTGACATGGTTTCTGGAGTTCACCTTCTTCCACTTAAGTTTTCTCATAAAGGACAGAGAAGCACGAGTCTTTGTGGAGCAGTTTTCTCTGGCACATTTCCCTTTCCTCCTTCCCCACACACCATTCCATAATAAAGAGCTTTTCCTGATGCCCACACCGTTTCTTAGTGATGGCATCCCAGTTTCAAACTCTACAATCTTCCAAAATAGCTGTCCTGCTGCCTCAGACCTCTATTCTGCACCACGGTGCAAGCTACCTCTACTTCAGGTACCAAGTCCGAAATGATGAGGTGGGAAGGAGAGGGATCATGTCTTGCATCCATATGGTCCTGAAACACCATGCCAGGAGACTTAAGCAAATGGAGCTCAGCTTGGTCAACTTCCCTGCTACTCCCTTTCTCCCTGGCCCTCATTTCATATGGTATTATTGGGAATAGAATATCCCAATGAACTTGAAATGCCTGTCTGAAAAAGCCAGAAAGGAACAGGCTGCCCAGGGAAATAGTGGACTCACCATCCCTGGAGGTATTTAAAAGACACTTAGGGACCTGGTTTAGTGGTGGGCTTGACAGTGCTGGGTTAAGCGTTGGACTTAAAGGCCTTTTCTGACTTAAATGATTCTATGACTCTATGAAAGGAAGATGGGACAGGTCCAGCAAAAAGTGGACAACTGAAGAAATCAATGCAGGGAAAGGATGGGAGCTCTAAGAATCATAGCAGGAGTCTAAGAGCCTGGAAGTTCACTGCCAAGTCAAGCTCCTGACTGTTCAAAGTACAGTACATTACATATACAAGGGAAGTGTCTGCCTGGGCCAGACAGCTGAATCAATATTAAAAGGGATCAAGTAGGAAATGTTTAACTGCACTTTGAATAGCTAATTTAAGGGAGATGAATCTTATCCTTAGGGCCACATTTTGCATCCTTTCTTCCTTCTGAGTAGTACATTGCTTAATTCAAAATGACTATTTGCAAAGTATATATCTTTGCAAAATGAGCAAGGGTATTACAAGCTGACACTTAAACTCTATAACTCCAGAGCCAGGGAGTAGCTTTTATTGTATGCAGAACAAGCTTTGGTTGTGCTGTTCGACACTACTGAATATACAAATATTAAGTAGGGAGTAAATAAGCAGTCTAAGCAAGCACAGAATCCTATACTAATTATTTGTTGTTGAGTTCCCCTAATAACAGAATGTCAAGCAAGGAAAGATGGATTTGTTTTCTCCCCCTAATCTTTTTGATTTCTTTCTTCTGCTAAACTTTCATACTTGAAAAATACTGCTATAGTCTTATGCATACAAAAGGACATGGGACAACTGAAAAAAGACCTTTGTTATTTTGACTACAGACTTAATGACAGTCAAATGGTTTACAGGAGCCTAGGAGTATGAATGTATGATCCCATCAGGCTGATTGCAGTGCTCTGTATGCTACAGTCAGGGTTAGAGCGCTGAATTTAATGTTGCACAGAGTGTTGGATTTAATACTGAACAATGACATTGCATGTAAAATTTATAGTGCAATTTACAGGTGAATTTTAAATACAAAAATCAAAGTATCATAAAAGAAGAAAAAGACATGTTTTATTACTTTTATGTTATTTAAGAAATTGATCAATAATAGCATCAAGTCAGGCAAGGCACAAATTCCTAAACAGAAATAAGCCCACCATTACCATCTGCTAGTAGTAGTTGTATATGAATTAATATATTCATAGTCTTTAAGGCATCATTACATCATCTAACCCAATTTCCAGTGTTTCACCGATAAAATCTTTGCCCATTTTTCCGGTAGCATGTGAATAACCAAGATTTTACTGTAGTAAACATAATAAGAAAGAATTTATGATCTCATTTTGAGCCTCCCACATCCAAACTCTGAACTCCTGTTTCCTATGACGCATTGGTTACACTGTCTATTTAAAAGAGGGGCTGATGACTGGAATCCAAAAGGAAGGTCAGCAGGTGATACTCTGTTTTTAGCAAGCTGGAAGAAATAAACATTGACTACGTTGAAAATAAACCAAAACAAACCAACACCCCAAACTCAAAAAACCATCAATTCCACAAGATTAGGCTATTTGTGGACTGTTACTAAGCCTAACTGTCAGAAAGAACATTTGGTATTAATTTCATATCTTCAGGAAATACACAATCCACAGTTCCCTTTAGCAGTTTTTTTTTTCAAAGGTTAATCACTCTCAGTATAAAAATCTGTGTCTTATTTTTAATTTGAGTTTATGCATCTTCTGCTTCCAGTCATTAGTTCTTGTTATGATGCTTCTGTTAGATTAAAGTAGCCCATTAGTACATTTTCTCAAGCCTGTCAGTCTTTTTCTATAGCTCATTTTCACATTATCTTCAGGTTGTTTTTCCATTAAATACCAACATCAGCTTGTGCAGTGCAGCAGAATCAGGCTTATCACAACTGAAAGCAAGGCAGCAGCAGCTAGGATTTCTATGCTGTTTCTCCAATCTCTTTCTAAAACCTCTAGTGATATAGATTCCTCAAGCCTTCCTTCCAGGTGCTTCAAGACTTCTCCCAGTATATGACAGCATGTCTTTGTTAAATGCCAATCAGCTTGATGCATAGGAGAAGATGGAAAATACTTAATTCATTCTGTCACTGCAGCTAATTCAAATCTGCTTGAAAATTATCACCTCACCTCCTCTGCTTTCTTTGCATCTCGGAATCCATTGCCTTCAAGAATTCTCCAAACCTTACAATGTCCTAAGCTTCCTAACATTTTGTCAGTGGAATTTTCTTGACTTCACTCCCTTGGCCACAAATTCCATGAAGTATGACAGAAAGTAAGAAACAATAATTAAAGTTTCACCACTACTGCTAAAGCAGTAGGCAGGTCTCCTTTCCTCTTTTTGCTGGTGGTCAGCACCTGAGTAGTCATGTCTACCTTTAAGCACTGCCACCAATGATACCATGTTCCTTTTCAGAGGGCTGTGTGTTTGACATTAAAGATAAGCCCAAACGTGGTGCACAGGTTTATATAAAAAGTTAGACAGCATTTGACAATACCCAGCAACGACCAACGTGTTCAGACACAGTTCCACAGACTGAAAAGGTATTTTTTGCATTTTGTTGAGGAAGTGATGTGAAAGGATGAATGTGTAATGGGCTTTATGCTCCCTGTTGTCACACCTCACCTGGCATGAAAGCTTTTCTTGCCCTTAGCAAGGGGAATGTTTAGTCTGATATGACAGCCTGTGTGATGTAGTACCTCAGCTCTACATATTCTTTGATGAAGAATGTGTCTTTGTTTGATTTATTCCCTTTGATAGCATTAAGCTTTGGGTCCTTGTCTGTGCCTGGGCCATCTTTATATCACTACTTCAATCAAAAATTGCATACCTGTGAAATCTTATGAACTGCATCATCAGATGCACAAATGAAATGCAGTGTTACCAATATTCCACCGAAACAGGTCTGCATTAGAGATGAACATTACAGCTGCCTAGGATAGAATTTCAGACTTTCTAAACCCTGGTTATAAGGTTTGCTGTTTACAATACATACAACAGAAACCTTGTGAGAATAATGAATTCCACAGTTCAGACAGATGCTGTGCTGTTCACTGCAAAATGCTGCAGTTTTACCCTTTCTCCCAGTTTTAAATGTAATTGAGAAAGAGTTTTTCTGTGATATGTTTCCTCCATCAACTTCTATCTTTAATATCATGTTAAGTATAAGGTCTTGTCTCTTAATCTTACGCCATTATTATGGATATTAATAGTGGAAAGACAGAACTTTCCTTATGAAATTCCATTTATATAATGAGCTCTCAACTGAAATGTATCATATTTTCCATGTTCAGATTTTCAACAAGTAGCAGTGCTTTAACAGAAAAAAGTTTACACACATGACTCCTTTTCACAAGCACAATTTCATCACATATAAAATATCCTCTTACATGTCCTACAGTTTAAAGAGGCTAGTTTTTTTTTTGGTTTTTTTGGGTTTTTTTTTTTAAATGCAAATAGGTACACGTGTCTAGGAAAAAAAAAAAACAAAGAAGAAAATATCATTATAATAAGCTAGAAACTTGTAGGAAATTTGCATCTCATGGACTGTGCAGTATGAACCTCTGTCTACACAGGCCCTGGCAAAACTGGAAAGTCTTCAAAAAAAGAACATAAAAGGATAAGATGGATTCTGTACAAAGGAGTGGGGTTAGACTTGAAGACCTCCTGAGATTCTTCCAACCTGAATTCTATGAATTAATAGGTACAGACTTATTAGTTTGGATAAAGAGACGGATGCGCAGCAACTAACTACTAAAACATGAATGACATGGATGGAAAAGGTCTACAGTGATCACCACCTCTTCTAGTACAAGAGCTAAATTATTCCAAATTAAAATTATTATGTGAAAAATTCTGAATAACTGAAAGTAGTTTGTTCATCTCAAAGCTTGTAACAAAGCTGTAGAATTCCTGGTCACAGGATACTGCAAGTTAGCACAGTTTCAAGAACAGCCTGGGAACCCTCACGAAAGAAAAATGCATTGAGGGTTAACAAAACTACACAGAAAGTTCTTCTAGGCCAGAAACTTTCCAAATTATAAATGGTTTGAGGCTGGGAAAGTAATGAAGTATTACTATGCACTTGCCTCAACAGCCTCATACTCTCCTTCAAGTATTTGCATTTTCCCCCCAGACACTATCAGAGACAAGACACCAGGAGAGATAAATGTCCTGCCTGTCCCAGTGCAACCTTTTCATTACATTACCTTCCGTTGTCCTTAAGCTAAACCATTGACTTCCAATGTTTTAACCGGAATTTTGCTCATGAGTCTTTTGGCTTATCCCTTCATTTGCCCACTTTGAGTTAAAACAACCCCACACTAACTCTTGTCTTAACTTTGATCTGCAAATGAAATGTTCTTTCTCGAACCAAGTTTTACAAATGCTTAGTAAATTTTAATTACATTTCTGAATTTTCTTAGAAGCCACTTATCTGTGAATATGAGGGTCTGACAGGTTTTCACAGTATGCTCCTGAAAGAGTATGTCTACCCAACTCCCACAGTTGTCAAGAAACACCACTCTGGCACAGCTCACTCCTGTTCTCAGCGGAGTTCGTGTCAATGTGACTGCAACTATGACAAAAGATAGGTGGGATCTGCAGGAGGAAGTGTCTGGATGCTCACATAATTAATGCATTCCAGAGAT
The DNA here is from genome assembly GCA_013397055.1 of Pachycephala philippinensis. Taxonomy (NCBI): domain Eukaryota; kingdom Metazoa; phylum Chordata; class Aves; order Passeriformes; genus Pachycephala; species Pachycephala philippinensis. The sequence goes on from VWZT01006818.1 coordinate 461,111, forward strand.
GGGGAGCTGGGGGGATTTCAATTGACTTTGGTGCACTTTGGCCTGCAAAACGGTGTAAAATGCTGCTGCAGACTGGGCCAATGAGGCAAAGAGTTCTGCCAAGGCTGCAGGCAGCTTCCCTGTGGACCCCTCCCTTCTGGCAGGGCTGCCTTCAGGCTATGTCCATCCTGAAGACAGGGAACACTACATGCATGAGGAAAGCACAAAGATCTGATCACATACAGAAATAAAATCCTAACGTAGCTCCATAGGTGCTTTGTCGCTTTGTAATTGTGCATTCTGCAAGGCCAAAGGCTTTAAACGTGGATGTTTCTAGCCAAACCTGCCTTATATTATAGCCCTTTAGACCTGATAATGCTATATACTGCACTGGCAATGCTTAGGTACCGTATTAGCAATAAATCTGATCATAATCATCTACATAATCAGTGTCATGCTCCTTGTGCCTGACCAAGAGTCTTCTCTCTACTACTCTGCCACAGTCAACCAATTACAGAAGCTGGATCAGGCCCTCAAAGTGAAATGCCACTTATACTAATCCCCCAAAAAATGCAAGTTTCACCTTCAGTTCTGCACAGGAGCAAGAGAATACTGTTGCATGGTACCAGAAATACAGTTTTGCTTTGCCTTCAGTGTTAATGCACACAGCAAGTTTCACCTTTGAGGAATATCTAGTTATACAAACCAAGCACTTAATAATTGGTCTTGACATGAATCCATTAGTCCTGTCCTTATGTGATTAAAATTGAGAGTAAAAGTGTGCAAACAGTGACTAGGATAGTATTTAAATCAAAGTCTTTAGGTTTGATCTCTCCTTCAAATTCAATCGACACATCTGAGCAGTGAAAATAGGTTTTATCTAGTTTGCATTAACTAAAATGTCACATTCTATACCATTTCACGCACTTTATGTTTTGCTTTTTAGTTTTTAAGTCTGCCTGAATTCTGGGCTTGTTTCCTAGGAAATGAAGGGGAAAAAAAATAAAGCAACAAACAAACATAAAGCTACAAACACAAAAAACCACCCCCCACCAAACAGGAAAAGACACAGCCCTGCATTAAGAGTTCCAAAGTCCAATTAAGGCTTGTTTTCTCTTTGAATCCATTCTTGTAGAGTGCCCTTTTTTTTGCTCACAGACCCATGTCTTTAAATACCTTTGAAGGAAGATGAATAAAAACATGTTCTGTAAACTTCCAGTGAAGGAAAAAAGTATTTTTTCTTTACTTTGCACCATGAATTACAGTTATTTTCTGCAGAAAGTTCTAATCGCCTTCTTGGGTCATCTAATTCTGCCACCTTTCAGATATCTCTTGTTGATAAGCCTAAGAAGCCTCTGTAACTATCCACAGTTCCCATGAGCTAAGTTATAAATACAGAAAACTAAATAAAACTGAAGCACTGTAGCTGCAAGCAAAGAGACAATATCATCCACTTAGAAATTCCATATACTCCATCGTGGAAAGGTCACATTATCTGCTCAGAGCACAACCATTCAGGTAAAGGCCCCATATACAACTGCTGCCACGTCAGTAGTTATTGTGGGGTTCATTCTTTCAGCAAATTCTAGGGCACAGAAGTCCACATATTTAAATACAAGCTCTTCTTCTGAACATTTGGAAATTCACCATTTAAAGTGGAAAAATCTTTCTAAAAATCCTGTCGCCAAACGCACCCTGACACACAACATCACACGCACACGGGCATTTTAACATACAAGAAACACAAAAGTTTAACCATTCAACAACTAAAACCTCCAAATATCAACTGTCTAATTATGAACCAATAATTTTCTTTGAAACTGTGATCTTGGATAGCGGTTTATCCTGGTAGAAATGCATTTATACAATTGGGATACTTCATTTCAGCTTAGAGAAATATGCTCCAATGTTGTAATCTCTCTAATGAATACTATGTCTTTATTAGTCTTTGTTTATTGACTTGCATTCCTGCTATCATGAAGGAAAGGTACAACAAAGGCACTTCAAATAGAATGAAATATCCGTTATGGGAGAAAAAGTGAATAACCAAATAGAGAAAGTATATGAACTGACATATTTGTATTCTGTTTTCTACCTTAGAAGACAAAAGTAGCTCAATTTTCCTCTGCATAAAGATGCTTTATAATCAAGTTTGTACAGAATAAATACTTTTCCATTCAGACAAATACATCTTACAAAACAGAAGGAAGTGCCCCTGATTTGGGGGCAGAGCATTAGAAACAAGAATTTCTACTAGCAATAGCAGCTGTCTCTCAATGGCACATTGCAGCAAACCCAAGTAAAATCGGTGATGACCAGTTTTTCTGAAGCCCTTTGCATGGTAGTCAGATAAATTAATGCATAAAGAAATAATTCAGTTCCATTTTTTATAAAATCATAGGTGCTAGACAGCTATGATTTGCTTTCTATACTTGCGACATCAGCAAGGTAGTGAAGCCTCCTATGTGAGGAATTGGTGTTTTAAATGCAAGCAATTTTTATAACCATATCCTTCTCACATTTTGGGGTCTGGTAGAAGTAATATTTTAACAGATCACATTACCAAAAATCCCATTTAGCAGAGAGAGCAAATTACAAGTGAACACTGCAGAAAAACTAGAAAAGTTTTTTGAATCTAGTATTTTCTGGTTTGAAATTATTTTTCCCATCGCAGTCATTGGACTACTTTTGCAATATTACATTAATAAAATGAAGCTGTTTGCAGGTTCTTGGCAGTTCTTTTGTATCATGGGGCTTTAATAACACACATGGATTCAATTTAGACTAGATTGCTAATGCAGTCAACTGAAGTCCATGGTTCTGAGATTTGAACAAAAGTACATATTGTGAAAGCAGCTCATGATAGATATAAAGATTAGAGGAAAAAAAACAAAGCTGATTTATATGAGGGATAGAAAAACTTTTTTGTTGTTAACCGTTTTATCAATGAGGAAAATTATCTTTAATACAACTCTTACATAACCATTAAGAAAGAAAAACGGTAAGAGAAGCAGATGAGGCCTTAGGATATCATGAATAAAGTACATGTTCCAATCATTTTAATGTTATTTAATTTAGGAGATAGAAGAAGAAAAACCTGAGTTTCATCAACTGAGCGGTGAAAATACGATGGCATTCCAGCTGATCATTAAACTATCACATTCTGTCTGTTGCCTGAAGATAAAAAAAGCAGACCACTGAAAATCCCATTTACCTTTCCAGCATTATTAAATGCTTCAGAGCAGTCAGGTGGAGAAGATCAGTTTTAGGATCCCAGGGCATGCCTCTAAAGTCAGAAATTAACTAGCTAGACCAACACTTAGTTTCATTCCTATGGTTTTGAATTACATTGGCCAGACTTTACAAGCTTCCATGAACTTTGCTGCAGCTCCAGCTGCTGGAAGTGTTACTGGTGTGGTTACCTCCAGCCAACAGTGTTCAAGCTGCAGCTTTTTCCAAGAGCACCTAAACACCTGAGGGCAATCTGAGGACTGGCAGGACAATGCTGCTTCCTCCTCCACTGTGGACTGTATAAATTATTATCTCAGAGGGGCAGTCTCAAGCTCATCAATGAGATGCTGACATGCTACTGCAGTACAAATAGTAATATTGGAGTGTTTTCCTGCAGGATGTGGCTCACTGTTCAGCACTGAAAGCCAAAAGGAGTGTTCTTATAACCTACACTGCCTGAAGTTACAATGACTTGAAATGCTCTTGCATTCAGTAGTTGGAGATTATGTTGATTAAAAAAAAAAAGCCCTGAATACTTGTGGAGAACAAAAACCTGCCGGTTCTGAAATTAAGTTACTTAAATTAGTAATTAAAATAAGAGACATTTCCAATGGTGAGTACCCTGACATGCTCATAAATAATTGCCTGCTTCATTTGAAAGACCCTCCTGTCTCTATTACAGCAGATAGTGACCATGTTCCATAGACATCACCCTTAGTTCACAACACGTGCATGAGCTTAATCATCTTGTAATTTGTCTAGGCTGGAAGGTTCCTATTGCATGATAATCACTAGGATAAAATGTCTATTAGATCAAACAGCAGAGTACATTACTTCCAATGATTTAATTATTTGAACAGCCATTGACACATACATTTTTCTATAGTTTCTAATTGTTTTCTATTCCATAATGTTTAGATATGTCCTTTGTAAACAGGGTGAGGGGGGCAAGAGGACTCCATTTTCTGAAGAAAGAGCACTACAAAGTGAGTAGCAAGTCCCAGTTATTGAAGGCCTCACTTGGCATTTTCCTATAGTACAGGGTGGAATGTTATATACTATCATAACAAGTTGTGATTAAGGTTGCTCAAGGATGATATGTCTGCAAGGACAGCTAAGGAACATTTATAGTGCAGGATTTGAGCTCATTTTCAGAGATGGCCAAAATCCTGCCAAAGCATTTGCACATCAAGCTTTTAAAAGCTTGCGCTACTCTTTTGAAAAAATAAATAACTAATCTATTTAAATGATTATTTTTACAGCCTTGATAATTATCTCTCTCGCTCAGTTATAAAAAATAAACATGGTATAGAAAATTTATTATTTTTAATTAAGTCATCAGACTGACATAAGTTGGTTTCTCATACTGAGAACACCAAATTAAGATATTTTTCATTTATTAATGGGTACATCTTAAATTGCAAATATTTCTGAAGGTAATGCATAGAAGAGCACTTCATTATTTTGAATACGTCTTGTTAAAGGGCCAAGGTCTTGCCTATTTCCCATGAGGAAATTGTCACTTCATATTGTGCACTTCAATTTATAGAAGCAGTAACTCAAGTGAACCAACGTTTCAATTACAAGGCTTCATATGAGTATCAAAGTACTTTTTCTCTTCTCTCAGTTATCGAGGTTTCAGTCTCAATGGATCTGTGACTTGCTCTACATTGCACTTCCTCTTCTCATATTATAAGTTCTATTCTTCAAAGTCAAAGTTCCTTGTGAGCAAAGTATTTCTAGGTCACAGAAAAAACTGGGATGAAACACATGTGGTATAAGACAGTTTTACTTGACATAATCGGTCCAAGTCAAGCAAGTCAACAGTATCTGTTCAAAAAGAAATCTCTTCACTTGTGTTCCCAGAACTGATAAAACTGGCCTGGACTTTAATCAATCTTTATGATAGTTCCTTTACACCACAGCAAAGAAACAATAATAATTTCCTAGCAGGCACTGGATCTGACACCTAACCTTTGCATTCTGCTCTAGGATCTTACTCTAATTCTAATCATTATCCTCCTTATCCTTAAGGCTCCCTGTATTGAGGGACCCACCTAAACACTTCTCTCCATTTGTTTCCTAATAGTCTCCCAAACTGTCCAATAGGAATAACAAATTTATCTCTTCTCAGTGTGTTTTGGCACTCTTCACTGTGGTTTTCAAGATTTGACATCTGTATCAGGATTTTTTCTTCTTTCTTTTTTTTTTTCTTTCCTTGTATTAAGTGTCTTCAATTATAAAAACAGATGGGCAAAGTGACACCTTTTTTACCCTGAGTTTCAGTTTTGTGATAGTCTTGGTTCAGATACTGTACCCATGCAAGTCAGTCATATTTTGATGTAGAAAACTCACCAGTTTAGCAAAAATGTCATACTACAGTCACATGTGTTATCTCATCCTCACCTATCCATCATTTTTCTGCTCAAGATCCATCTCTTTCTTTGTTTCAGAATGATAACGTTAAATTACACAGCATAAAAAAACCAAATACCAAACAAGTGATTTAACTAATCACTTAGGCAACTCTGAAAGTTTACCAGATGTATATCCTTGCTTCCAATAATCACTGTTCCCTCCATTGACCTTGGTACAGCAACAGAATTCTTAACATAATATACAAATACAAATAATATATAAATATAATATAAAAATGGAGAAGTAATTATTTGGGGTGCCTAGGATAAAAAACTTCAAACAGAAGGCAGGGGGAAGCTGTTCTTCTAACTACTCAGGAAAATAACATTACAATGGCAGCCCACAGTCAATTGATACCCGTATCTCCAGTGTAAATAAAAGCATTCCAGATCAACCTGCCAGCACTTCTCTCTTGTTTTCTATTTATTTAGATCACCCATTCTAAGAGGTATTTCTGAGCCTCCTGAGTTTTCCTCTTATCCATGCTGACATGTCTCCTCCACATCCATCTGAACACTGTGTATGGGAAGAGCTATGTGCCCTCTGTAAAGCAGGAGAAGTGGAGGTCTGAGGGGAATTTGCTCTTTCTTTTTGTTGATGCCAGGTTTTTGTGTGCCCAGAAAAGGGCAGTGGAGCTGGTGAAGAGGCTGAGCACGTGTCCCTTGAGGAGTGGCTGAGGGAACTGGAGAAGAGGATGCACAGGGGGACCTTACAGCTCTCTACATCTGCCTGAGAGGAGGCTGTAGCCAGGTGGAGGCTGGTCACTTCTCCCAAGTATCAAGAGATAGGACAAGAGGAAATGGCCTCAAATTATGCCAGATGATGTTTAGATTAGGCATTAGGAAGAATTTCTTTACCAAAAGGGTTGTCAAACATTGGAAGAGACTACCCAGGGAAATGGTGGAGTTGCCATTCCTGGAGATATTCAAAAGATGTGTAGATGTGGCACATACAGACTTGGCAGTGATGGGTTAATGGCTGGACTCATTGACCTTAGAGAGCTTTTCATTCTCATGATTCTATGTTTTTTCTCTTTTTTTTCCCCCCTATCTGTTCACATGGGGATAAAGAAGATATTTTTCCATTTATCGCATGAGATTTTGAGCTTTACCTCTTCTAGAGTTCAGTCTGCATCTTCTATTTTGGAAGAGTAAAAAAAAAAAAAAAAGATTTCTCTATATGCTGGTAACGTGCAGCCCTCAATAATAAAATAGCTTTTTGGAAAACATTTTCAACCTACTGTTGGATAACAACAATTATACACACACAAAAAAAAAAGAAAATCAATTTTTTGACCTGAGCATGAAAGGGTTTGTCATTTTGAAGAAATAGCCACAGAGCTTTATATCAGTGGGAGTGTGTCCAGAAAAACAGCACAATAGGATAGAATAGAAAAATAAGTACAGATCATACAAATCCATTGCAAATCAAGTGCTACATACCTAATTTTCATCTCATTTTACTCTGATCTGTTTAACTTTATGATTTTTTTTCAATAAAGATGTGAAGAATTCTTACGTTAAGACTTACTACTATGTATCTAAGTTAAGTATTAATGAATGAGTTTCTTTAAAATTTGGGTTTGTTTCAATCAAAAATTCAAGGACAAAAAAAAATTTAAATCACTGTTGTGGCTTGAAACAATCAGAGTTCAATAGCCCTCAACACAGCAAAACTAATCAAGATCCAAAAAAACCCCCCACTAACACAATTCCCTCTCCAACAGCCTGCTTACGGTTTATGCACTGTATTTTTAATACCAACTGAGAAAGAATTCACCTTAATATCCTCTGTTGATTATATAAATTTATAATAGACTATATAAATAATGAATTAAAATGATGACATAAAGAATAACTACCTATTTTTGTTGTTTTCATCCATCTGAACACTGCTTTAAACCAGCTGCTTCAGATCAAAACATTATGCTCATTCTTTCCGTTTTCATTCATGCATTAGGGACAATAGGATATAATTAGAGAGCTGTGACCATTTTTAAACCTTACACTTCTAAGCTACAATTTCGTAACAAAATAGATTCATTTTCTTTAGCAATCCTATCTTTTGCTGCACTGTTAAGCACTTTTCATGCTCAATTTCCATTCTGTTCCCTTAATTTGAGTGTCAGGAAGCCTCTATTCATCTTCTACCACACCGTATGAGCTGAAATGGATTTTCTCTAAACAACTGTGTGTCCTGTAGGTGTATGTGCTACTGAGGTTCTGTGACATTTATGAAGTAAATTGACTCGGATACTGTAAAATCACCCAAAAGACCAACTGTAAACCCCCAATTTTGTCTGAGATATTTTCATACAAGTGTGCTGAATGAAGACCACTCCTTTTAGGTACCAGCACTTTGTATGTGTATAAGAACAAAAGGAATGTTCTTGGTCACCCAGCCATTAGATCTTCATCAGATAGACTGGACCACCTCATTTGCCTCATCCTTCAGAGCACGAGCTTCTATGGATTGTCATTCTCCTCTAGAGTTTGGCCTCCTTAATCTTTTGCTCAGAAAGTATTTGCAAGTTTTAAGATTATCATCTGTTCTTTTCCGGTGTTTTCTTTAGCTCCAACACGTCACTGCCTCCACTTGAATCTGTACCACACAGTACATGGGAAGAGACATAAGATATTATTATCATTATTATTATTATCATTAGACATTCTATTAGTGTAGGACTGCAATGCTGTGCCTAATATTAGCCACGGCCACATCATCCTTTTCACATTACAGTAGTTACAGCTTGTTTGTGTGGCATAAGGGATGCTCCTGCTCTGCAATCACAATGAACATTCAATGGCTTAATGGATGTGGCAAAGAGTAAAAGTCCATTTAGTATCAGGCAACTTTTCATGAGTAAACAGGCATTTCAGGGAAGTGAATAACCCCACATTTTCTCAGAAGTACCCTCAGTTCCGAAGAAGGCAACTTTAGCAGTTGCTGTAGTTGTGACAGTGGAAGCAGCACACTGCTCTGCACAGCTAAACCATCCCCATATGTATTTGCCTAACCTGTGTCACAAAACCTAATATTTTGCCTCGAGATATTTTTCCTCATAGTTTGAACAGACTGTCTGAAACTGTCTGCTCCACCCACCATTGCTTTCTTTTTCTTTCCCTTAAGTTTAAAGGAGGAGAGGTGTAAGAGCTGCCTTTTAAAGTTCAGCAGCAAAGCTGCTCTTTTCCTTCACCCACCTGGGTCCTGTCATTGCTGATTCCATGGCATTTGAGGCTTTTTGTCTAGTTCAGTGCTGTTATGCCCAGAAGCCCATTGTTGTGACTAATAGCAGGTAATCACCTTCACCACCAAATCACTGAGATCTAGAGGCACCCAGGGCAGAAATTGCTGTCAGCCCATGTTTTGCATACAGATACAACCCCTCATTTCTACTCAACCTAAATATAAATGTGAATTCAATTAGGCACAATCTGAACTACAAAGGGTTGGGGGTGGAGGGGGTGGGGGTGGACCCCAAAACGTCATTCCCATTGTGGATGTTCCAGCTAAGCATCCCAATAAGGACTAGACAAAAACATATTCTACTTGACAATCCAACCATAAAGTCATGAAGCTATGGTGTTATTGCAAATATTTTAGTGCAGTACCTCCGGGAAAAAGGCTACGCCTTGATTGCTATATGTGAGTACTTTAAATCACAGAAGTGTAAGTTCAAACTAATTTCAATCCCTTGCACATTTATTAGACTACTGAATTTCTGTTGAAATACAGAGGGAAAACGTCCCTTATGCCTTATAATCTGTACAAAACAAATTACACTGGAGGTGGTTCAGTGTGTAAACCTCAATTTATTAATATTATATTTATAACTCAATTTAAGAGATCAATTTCCCCCCATTTCCAGAATACAAGAACTTCAAATGCAATAGTATTTGTACAAGATTAACAATTTAGGGTAATTCCAATATCCTTAATCATGTTGAACACTCTGCTTTGCCAGTAGCCTGAGTTAGTATTTGCTGAGAAAATTACTACCCAATAGCAGAAAGAACATCAGAATATTATTTTTAATAAAATCCAAATTTCAAAAAGTGAGAGAGAAGAATGTTATATAGTGTAACTATTATAAGGAATATTAATATAATAAAATGGTAGTAGTGTTCCTTGTATGTCTGTTAGATAGATAGCAGCAATTCAACATGCACAAAACTGTTGCATTTTCACAGAGCTCTAACAACATGTTTTGAACCTTTATTGCTGAGCAATTACAGATATTTGTTTCCTACAGGAAGACTGAGTCCTTAAAAAGCAAAGAAAAATTGTGTCCTGTAAGCCTGGATGTAAAGATACCACCAGAGGTGAAAGGGGGATTTTCCCTGCAATGAGGACAGCAGGAACAGGGTCAGTACAGGAGCTGAATGAAGTTCAAACTGTATGCTTTATTTTTCAAGCTCTGTTTAGACGTGTTTATGAAAGCTTGAACTGTCAAAGGAGCTGGGTCTCCTTCCTCAGTTCTTTGCTTTTGTTACTTGCAGAAGACCTAAATGATAGTTCTCAACTGATACTTGCATAACATACCTTAATGAGACTGAAGAAATATTATTAGCTAGGAAGAGAGTTATAACTAGAAACTGGTACACCTTAATTGAAAAAAATCCCCTCACAATCACATTACATAGCACATTCTTTGATAAGGGCATAATGAAATATCCCATTATTGTCTGAGGGCCTTGCAATTATCCATAAACCTCTGTTTGAACAGTACAGACAATTTCCATGGGAAGTGAGATTTGTGAATATAAATGTGTCATTTTCATCAAAAACAGTCTATCAAAAAAGGGTAGTCAGCTATGTCAAAACAGAAAACAATCAAGGTTTAATAATTATTTAGGAAGTTAGATTCTTTCCTGTAGATTCCTTTTTTTAAAATAGGATAGCCATATGTCATTCTCTATATTTGAAACTATCAGCAAGCCTAAGAGTCTTTCTAATTACGCAGGTAACTAAGTAATAAACAAAAACTTTTAGAAAACAGGTGTGCCTTGCCACTCTGAAGAAACAGAGCTAAAAAAGTATGTTTTTCCTTTACCAGTGAATATTGTAACGTTTATAAATCTAGGAAAGCTGTTCTTTTCTAAAATTATTTAGAAAGGTAAAAAGAAAAACATTAAATAATTCCCTCACATTGCATATTCTCACTGCATTCAGAAAATGAAGGCAAAGGGAAAAACTGAAAATGCCAACATGCAAAATATATGCATTTCTATTTTAGGAGTTGAAGAAAGTGCTAATCTTTACTATCATCTTTCCAAAAGAAATTGGAGCCATGGAAGCTGTAACAAAAGGACATTAAATTATAAAATTGAGCACTACAATAAGTTCTGTCTTAATCCTACCCCCTTTAAGTTGTTATTATGATCCAGACACTCATTAGTCAGTCTTGTCCTCTTTTTCTCCTTCTTGCAAAAGCTGTCCTACCTTTGGGAGGCACTCAGGAATGAGGAGAAAAAGTTAACATGTAGAATTGGTATTCTTGCATTTAGTACTCTTGCATTTTCATATATTCAAATACTTGACTTATGATTTTTTTTATTTTTTTTTTTAAGATGACACAGGACAATAAGCTTTTTAATCAGGAAATCCATCAAGGACTTCCTTTAAGAGCTTAGAATTGATTGCCTCAGCTTTAAAGGATCACCTTCCCTCCAGAAATCCTATAGCTAGCAATCTGAAGAGATATCCCTAGTATAAGGGCCTTTCTCAAAGAAGGCTTTACCAGATGATCTTTGGGTAGGTAAAAACTAAACTAGGTTTTAATGGGTGTTCTTCTCACTATGAAGTTGCAACTAAGTCCTGCAAATGCCAGGTGCATGCATAGTAGCGAAAATTTGAAGTACTGTGGCTGCTACATTGCTCTGTGCATATTCTGAGGTACACTGAGAAAAAGAAACATATATTCCTGCTTGCAAGGTCTCTTTGCAGACCCGGACTGACCAGTCATGCCTCTGGAGTAATGCCTCCAGGGCTGGCTTTACACACTTCATGGAATCATTTAGGTTGGAAAAGACCTTTAAGAGAAAGCCCAACCATTAACCCAGCACTGCCAAATCCATCACTAATCCATGTCTCTCCACACCACATCTACATATATTTAGAACACTTCCAGGTACAGTGATTCCACAACTTCCCTGGGCAGCCTGATCCAATATTTGATGATTCTTTCTGTAATGAAATTTTTCCTGATATCCAGTCTAAACCCCCTCTGATGCAACTTGAGACCATCTCCTCTTGTCCTATCACTTATTACCTGGGAGAAAAGACTGACCCCACCTGTCCGCAACCTTCTTGCCCCAACTCTCTGGAGCTAAAGCAAGCAGCAGAGAACCAAAGGATAGAAGCATCAAACTGAAGCTGTGGTGTTCTACCAGGCTGCTTTGGAAGTCTGTAGAGCCTTAATTTATCAGCATGGATCCAGCAACTCCAGCACCAGCTTGCTGGTGGCACAAAATTGCAGTGGTATTTGCAAACTCTTTTCCCATCAACTCCCAGTATGGAGAGCATGCTCTGATGGGGCGTGGTCTCAAACTCTGCATGCCAAAGGACAGGAAGGAGCAGGTGTGCTGTACTGAACCCACCAGTATAATTTGAAAGTGTTACTTCTTAATTCTGCAAGCATTATTTGGCTGTTTTTACCCTTTAGCAGTGCTGCACTGGCAAGGCATGCAAGACCAGGATCCTGCAGAGCTCTGATATGCTCGAGGTTGCTCAGGCTTGTATTCTTCACTGATGGCAATTGTAATACATTACTAAGTTAATTGATGTACTGTCAGTGAGATTCATTTGCCTATCATTCTTTCAAGGATCCCACTTATTTGCTGCTGCTGTAGATGATGAAGCTGCACTTGCACCACAGTCAAGCCGAGTACAAAATACAGTTATATGCTAAGCAGTCAGATGAGAGTGATTGAATGAGCACTTGAAAGGCTGAAGGCAAGATGACACTAGCTCCCGGTTTGCAGGTAACGGCTGAAAATATTATAAATAAGTCTCACTGGCTACCTCTTGTTAGCATAGCCAAAAGTGAATATTTTTGTAAAGTATGTATCCTGCACACTGATTTTCTTTACTGATTTGTCCAACTGGAAATCAATGCAACCAGCTATTTCAGCCCAGTTGCAAGAGAGGCAGGCAGTGCTGCACACCATATGTGCACCCATCCAACAGGCTTCAGATGTTGTGTGTACATCTTGTCCTGTGCTTTGCCATGGGATATACTATCTACACGATACAAGAGTGTAAGTCCATACATATTGTAAATTCCTGGGATGCTGTGAAGTGTAGTAATTGCAAAGCACGATTCTGTAAAGTTTAATAGGTTTCAGACAAGAATAAATGTGCTGTTTAGCAAGAGTTACATTAGAATTCTCATAAAATTAATTTCTACAGGTAATTTAATATTACCCCAAAACTTTACTAGAAGCTTCTGGCTCAACCACATCTTGTGAATTTCCTCCTACATATGCTGAAGACAGCCAGTTAATAGAAGCAAAGCTAAGCACTTAATATATTAAAGCACCACAAAAAAAGGAAGTCCAGACAGACTAGTTGATCACTAGCAGTAAAAATACAGTCTCATGGTAATCACCATTTAAGAGGAACACTCAAACAAAATTTCACATCCTAAGAACAGCTGCAAGCAAAGATGTCTCTGTAGTTCAACTGTGTTTTGCTGGGATCAAGACAAAATCATGCATCCCAGACTCCTCTTGAAATAAACCAAACATTTCCTTTGTAGTTACAATTGCAAAACAAACCAGGGAAATGAGCACCAATGCACAGGTAATTTGGCACTGCACTTATGCCATGGATCAACTGCACAGAGAAGAACATTTGTCAGAGTGAAGTTTCACATTTCTTTCCTTTTTTTAAAAAATAAAAATGTTGTAAGGTAGAAATGCAACACTATTCTAAAATTTTCTTATTGGGGTGAAATACAAATTTTGATACATTTCTCTGCTGTGGAGAAAAAGCATACCTGTAGGGCCATTTGCAATACTTTTTAGCAAGATACACTGAAACAGAACTACTGAAAGGCAAAAGCTGGTAGGGGGTTGAGAGAGAAGTGAAGTTAAAACCTCAGAAAGATAAAGAACAAGTGACAAAAAGACAAGATATGACATTTTCTTAGTATGTTCAATTATAGGTGACCACTAGAGAGTGTCCAGAACTGCAGAAGCATTTGACACAAACTATTGGTTTACAAAGTGACCTTTAAGAAATTCTGGTTTTTTTTTCTTCCCCTAAAGGCAATGCCTGAAAAAGTTAGTTACTTATCCAGCCACAGCATGTGCTTTCTGAGAGCAATGTATCTATAGAAGTCTGTCTTCCTTACGGTAGATAAAAATGAAAAAAGCCCTCAAAAATATGCATAAGTCTGAAGAAAACGATCAGCGGTTAATCTGAGTATTTTTTTTAATGCATCATAATCAATTCCAAGTGTGAGTTTACAAGGTACATGGTTTACACTAACATGCTTCTTCTACATACAACCTTACAGAGAAAATGGTTGTTCTCCAGTCTAAATAATATCATTTATAGAGGATTCATACAAATAATTCAGATGTTTCATTTTGCAGTACACCAAAATGAGTGACACAGTCTACCTAATGTGCTGGTGCACAGCAGTCTGACATGAACAAGCTGTGGATAATGCCAGGAATCCACATTTATCTGCAGGCTCCATTAAAAACAAACAAACCAACCAAAACCTAGATTTGTTTGTTTGTTTTAGGGAATTATGGAGGACACTGTCCTACACAGAGCTCCTTGCCTTGCACTCCCAAGGCTCCTGTATGTGGTGAAGGCAATGCTAGCAGAATATTCTCTCCAAAAATTCTAGCCAAAAGGAGGACTGGGAGACCTGAAGCAGTTATTATTTCTCCATGGACAGCCCTGACTTCCTGAAGATCTTGGGGAAACAGTTCTGCATCTATATAGCTTTGCTACTGAAGAGAAAAAAACCCCTTTAATTTCCTCATGTGATGACAAAGTAGAGCTGATTTCCATGGGGGGATCATTCTGTCCTAACACTTCTGAGTTTTATAGCAGGAGGAGTCAATCAAAACAAAAGCCTTGTGTGGAAGTACACATGTATTAGACACCACACTTCAGATTTGGCACTTATAATTGTAACAGGGCACCAGGTTAAAAATAAGGATATCTGCGCTTTGTACTACTACATTCTTCCCATACACAACAGCACTCGCTAATTAATGTTCTGATAAATGTCACAGCCCTCTCGTTGGGACTCCAGATTCACCCCAGTGTATTGGTGTGGCTCTAAACAATAGATAACCTGCCTACAGAAGACCTTCATTATAGTCCTGCACTAGGGACAGCACTAGATTATCCTTATTTACCCACAAAGGAGGAAAAGCCAGGTGATATGATCTGATAGGTCGGAACAGGGTTTGATGCAACAGATCTGGCTTTAATTGTCCTGACACAGTGTTGAGGATTGCTAACTGTTTTATAAAATGAAAAGCACCTGCTGGGTAACTGCTCTGGTTTATTTAAAGTGTTACATAAAGAGCCTTGCATTAGGACAGATTAGATACAGAAATGTCTGAACTTTTAGTGGTTTGACCTCTCAAATGGAATCAAACCCCAAGGTTTCCCACACTCTGTATGGGGAACATCAAAAGTCTCTACAGAACGGGGCAGTGACTTCAAACTAGTGCATGTAAAATGCTAACAATATCTGTGTGCTGCTTCCCTTCCCCAGGCCACCGAACCCTGAGCTGGTCTCACACTGTGCCTGACTTTGACCTGCGCCAGCCCCAAATCCTCCGAGGAGTCAAGGCACACAACTGATTACAAGGACCTGATCTGTTTTTTCCTCTCAAACAGGTGCTGGTTCTACTAATGCCAAGAGTGGCTTCCTTATGTTAAAGATGAGTTTCTTGCACCCTCAATTCAGGAAATGGGAGAACAAGCTCAGTTTCTCTTCTAGAGCCAGAAAGAGCATGATGCTGTTACATATTTCTTAATAACTGTTAAGACATTATTTCCAAATCTGTGACTTGACTATCCCTCAAGATATTTTCTGACTGCCAAGAAAGAGCTCTAAACCAACAATATGCCCGTAGATTTTTGTTTCAATACATCCCCCTGCCTTTCTGCATACCAAATATCTGCAAGTATAGTAAAGACATGGATAATAAAGACAAACTAGAAGACAAACAGCTTTGGCAGCAAGTAGCACCATAAGTAAATATAGAAAAGGACAGCAAGCTCCCAAAATAGCTGTCAAATTATAAAAGCAAGTAACTGGTTCTATCTTCTATTAACTGAAGCCTCCCTTGTCCTGCATGAGCACACGAGCCTCTAACAGTGTCCAGGGACTCGGGGCATGAAACCACCCTACAGCTACAGGTCAGAATAAAAATGAAACTAAAACAAAGCAAGCCCACAGCCTTCAGAGGCTGCAAGCAGCTTCTTGATAGATCCCTGCCCCAGCAAGGAGCCTGCAGGGTATACCTGGCTGGAAATGGGGGAACACTCACTTTTGGATGGGCAAGTAAAATCACTCAGGTCCTATCAAATAAGGAGATAAAATCTTAAAGAAGCTACTTAGCTGCTTTGTTGCTTTGTGGTTCTTTGTGCATTCTGCAAAGCCAAAGACTAAACCTGCACATTTCTAGCCAAGCCTTCTTATATTTGACTCTTTAGACATGGACTGTTGATCAAACCTGAGACTAAGTGATCCTAACCACACCTAGACTTCTCTGAGAAATTTAGACAGCAAGGACGTCTCACTGAAGCTCATGACTCAACAGGAGGCACCACAACCTAATTAGAGCATAATCAATTGTAATAAATGACAGTGTTGTTATTTAGACACTGTATTGCAGTTTCAAACACTGAATTAGCAATAAAGCTAATCATAATCATCCATGTCATCCTTGTGTCCTGCTTGTCAGACCTGGCTGAGAACCTTCTTCTCTTGATAGCTCTGCTACAGATATCAGAACCAGAAGGAAGATATGTTAATTCTCACTAAAGAGCATGTACTTAGTCCAAAACCAAACTAATAGTTCAAATTTGATTGAGAATACATCTTTACAAACTCTACAGCAATTTACTAGGGAAGGAATTCTCCTTTGAACTGTTAATTTGCAGTCCTCTTCAGAAAAATGACAATTTGAAAACGATAACTTTCTACTCTCTTCACAAGCAGACAGTCTCACATGATCTGATTTCAGGTCAAATAAAAGATGATATATTTTATTCCTCCTTGTCCTGTAGGACTGGGATAGATTGAATCATCTGCATGCTATTTCTATACCTGCCTGACAGAACTGTCACTAAGTACTAATCAATTACACCTTGCAAATGTATCGTGAAGAAGGCTTAAATTAGCTCTGTTTCCAGTGATCAAATGAATGCTAGAAATATGTAATCATAATTGTACCCATAGCTGTTTACAGAGCTGGCAGTTTGTTTGAAAGATGAATAACTTCTAAACTAACTGTGCTCATTTAATAAATAACTATCAACTGTCTATTTCTAAGTTGGTTTATAGCTAATTAACTCAGTCAATAGATAGATATATCTGGGATATCTTTCTGTCAAAGAAACCAATGGCAATCACCAAGTCTGCTTGCAGAATAAAATTCCCCCCTTACTACCATTGTCAATATTTAATTGCCAAATGAAACAACAGCCTTAAAATGCAGTTCTGTACCCATTGATCCTGAAAAGTATTTGGCCGAGTCCAAGTTCCAGGAATTAAAGTTGTCAGAGTAAAACAAAAGAGCAGCCAGTAATATATAGGCAGTCATAGCTCATAGTTTGGGGTTCATTCCACAATCATAAGATTTCTGAAAAAAATGTGCATCAGACAAGCAGCAGTCAAAGCTAAATTTGGTAAAATCCCACTAAACTTCGTCTAAAGGGCTTTTCTTTCAAGAAAAAGCAACAGTTGATTTATCTCATTTAGACAACATGCTGGAACCGACTGAGAAGTGTTTTGAACACACAAGACAACTATAGTGAGGTTTTTTCACCCCCTAGGATAGGTCAACCAAACATTATTTTACAGGTGCATTCTTAGGGTTTACCTGCCCTTATAAGGTCACCTTTCATAACTAGTGATAATTGGAATTTTGCAAGTACTCCATCTATGGAAGCATTCGGAACTGTACAGGTTTTAATGTTGGCACGGCTCTTGCTATCAAGTTTCTTGCTAAAGAAAAAGACAGACTTTCATATGCTGCCTTCCTCCAAGCTACATTTAACTGTGATCACTGACCTGATTTAAGGATGCAGAGGCTAGACAACCATTTCACACAGAACTGTGCCTTCAGCCAGCGAAATGAACATACTGGCCACCGCAGGTGTGATAAGCTAAGTACCAACATTATCCATCCGTGTCCTGACCCTCGGGTGCATTCACACTGTGCAGACACATCACCTTCCAAACCATTTCTGGGATGTAGAGGCATCTGAAACCAGCAGATCAGGAGCACATGCTTTCTTACAGCAGGTCCCACGTGTTCGTGCTGAAATGCCAAGAGTACTTCAAATCTACAGGAGAGGAAGACACAGGATTCAGAGGCAGCTCTGGCTGCCAACAGGACAGGCTGCACTGCAGCAGCATCCAAGAAACCCTGAAGGCCACTTGTGACACTGAATACAAAAAAGGAAACCGTGGCCTGGAAGAGCTCTGAATGGAAGCACAACCATGAATTACAATAGCTTGACGAAAACACTTATTTACAAAATTGAGACTCTACCACGTATTTTACTTTCCTCATGGTGTATAAGCATGTCTAACACACCCTCAAGGTCTTCAGACCTGACCATACCCACACACCGTTATTCCTCTGTATAGTTACACTTGACCTACCCCAAGCCTACAAGGTAGCATTCAGCCACAGTGCACAGAACTCAGGAGGAGTTAAAAGACTTACCTGGGAAGCATCTTTCTCTTTTTAATCGCCTTCTGGGACCTGATTTAACCAAGAGATATTTACTGAAATACATCTACTGACCCAGAGTAATTACTTGGCCTGTAATAGTAGCCCAGCCTTGAAGTGCTGCCTTCCTTTATGTTTAGAAAATGCAGAAGGTGTCTGGTGCTTGACCACATCAATACCTGTACATAACATCCAAAGAAATTGCTTCAAAGAAACTAGTACAGGAAACCAGTATGTTGACATTTCCAGTTTAAGTCAGAGCGTCAAGATACTGCAGAAGCTGAGGGGGAATATTGGAATACTGAAGCACAGAGGTGTTACAGAAGTTGAAGGAAAAGGATACCAGAATAATGTTAGAAAGCTTATAATTAATTTATAGAAATACTATGTAGGGCCATAATTTTTATAATACTCACAATTACTCTATTTTCCTGCTCTGATTTGTAGTACTTGAACCAGCCCCAACCTTCCCCTTCACTAGCACTATCCTAAGCTGGTACTAGATCCAGTCTACAAACAACTACAGGGAAAGGATTTAACCTTTAGATGGATAAATCGAGGCTCCCAAGTAATTCACAGCACGATAAGGAAGCTGGAGGTGTGTTACTCTCAAACTGCGTCTTAAGCCTGTTAGTGATAACATTGATCATAAAGTTGCAGCCTCTTCATTCTAAGGTACCCCCAAAGACTGTTTTGACCTCAAAACCATCAGGGGTTAAGAGAGTGAACAAAGGTGCTGTAATACTAAAGTCTAATTTGCTCTAAAAAGTCTTATCATGCTCTTCTGGGAAAGACAGAGCAAATCTTTCCTCTATGAATATTTTTCTTTGTTTGTTTTGGGGGTTTTGTTTGGGTTTTTTTTTTTTTTTTTTGTTTTCTTTTCTTCAATGACTAGCTTTTATCTGACATTGTGCAACACAAAATAGTCCAGAACAGTGTTTCATACCTCTCTAGGAGCCTAAAATTCACACAGTTTCAAGCAGTGGAGGGGCAAAAACAGCACACTGAAATTAAGTAGCCTGCATAACCCAGCAGTCAAAATGGACTTGAGAAAGCTTTTCACATCTGCCAATACATCATGCCTCATTGCAGGTGAGCATAAAAAAAAGCTTTTAGATATTATAGCAGCACCTGCAGCAAAACCTTATCCTCGGAGTATGACTCACTCTCACAGTTCCATTCATAACGTGGCTCGCTCCTGCTGCTCAGCGCGGGCTCTGAGGAAAGCTCTCACAGCCACACATGGCTGAGCAGAGCCGGATCACCGCAGAGCCTGCAGTCAGCAGAGGGCAGTGGAAATTATTTTCTTCTCCGAAACTTCGTGTAATGCTTCTATTATCCTCTGCGTTCAGAAACTTCCCTGATACTGATCTCCCACGGTGTTATAATGAACTGATTAGAAAAGCTCACTTTTTTTTTAATTTTGTCTTATGCCTTCAGGCTTCTGGAAAGTATTAGTCCCTCATACCTCCTTGATTTTAAATTTCACTTCCTAATAATAGATATTCTGGAAAATAGACACATTCAAGTATTTATTTCACCACGTGCTAAGCAATCTGATTTTAAAAGATACAGAGCTCTAGGTATAAAACAATTCATGGCTCCTCAGAAATCCATTGCAAGCAATTTCCTCAATTTGATATTGTCACAGTACGTCTACACGCAGCAGCAGAGAGAAAAGTAGTTTAGATGGGCCAGGGGCTGTCATCACAGGCACTGCTTGATTTCGATTTGCTTGAGCTAAAGTCTCATCCCAGCTGGATCAGTAACTGCTAACTAAAACAGATCAGTTCATCATACCAGGAAATACTGGGAGAGCATTATTTCATGCTATTAGCTATATACACTTAGTAACTTCAATTAAAAAAAAAAAAGGGGGGGGGGGGGAATTAAAAAATAGAGCATTTGTCTTGCCTAATCCACAATACCTATTTCTAATGTGTGATGACATAACAACCTGGAAGCCATTTTGAAATAAGCTTCCTCATCATACTCTATATTGACAAATAATTAAATAAAAGTTACCAGATTTTTAAAATTATTTTTTTAATGGAAAAATGGCTAAAGGGTGAGAAAACAACTCACTCTGCAGCATCCAAATACCACATTAACCCCATTGCTAATAAATATCCTTTCCTTGCTGAAATGCTGTTTGAAAATTTTGAGAAGAATGGGATATTGCTACAGAAAAAGCAAATTATAACACATTTTCAGCTAGTTCATTCTTTCTAAAGTAAAAGCATGCGCAGCCAGGATGGTCAGAGCCACCACAAACAAAGCTGCAGCTCTGGAAAAGGCTACAAGAGCTAAAGGTTTCTTAGAGTTACTGTACAGTAAGGAGGCTATCTTAAATGCATGCAGCTACTTCTGATAAGCCTTTAGCTTCTTTTATCAGAGGACCATTAGCCTTCATTTTATTCATAAGATGTAGAGAGGCCAAGGAAGGGTAGAAAGATAGAGAAGGAAGACAGATGTACCTTATCGGGAAATAAAGCTACTGCCAGCAGCTCCTTGTGTTACTGCTGGGTCCTCGGTTTCTTTGCAAACCTTTATCCTGTCTCTAGCTCCCAAATGACTACAGATTTACTGAAAAGCATCTGAGCAGATATTTGGTACCAAATTCTTGTGTTGGGACCAGCATACTAATGTCTTTCTGCAAACTTCTTGTAAATCAAATGAACAAAACTAAGAAAGCAACTCTGTGTCTAAAAGCAGATAGCGTGTCCTATTAAAGGGTATTTTATACTATTTACTAATAAAACAGTCATAAATAAAACAGAAAAGCTATACTAATCATTCCTGAGGACAGAGATGAGTCCAGTAGGTTTCAGCCAGGACCATATGCTCCTAGATATCACATAGTCCATAATGTTGCCCTTCAATTGTTATAGTCACCTGCTTGCTATAAATCCTAAATGCAACTGCAAGTTTGACAATATTTTATTTTTACTCTAGAAAGTAATAGAAAAATAGAAAAATTTTTCTAGCTAGAAAAATTATATTATTTCTAACACTTTGTCTCATTTCTCTAAATTTCAAGTGTTACTGATAGTGCACTGAGATCGTTTTATGTAAGTTGTCTTAACTTGGTTCAGGGGCCCATCAAAAACAAATAAAGTTTCATCTATAACTATCATATGCTCCTGATACCCCATTTATCAAAGTTATAAAGAAACATCAAAAGCTTTCCTCCTACCTTCCTGAGGTTTTGTGAGTTGTTGGCTTTGGGTATGCTGATAAGCTGTAAAAAAAATGTATATATCTATATGAAATTGACATTATGTCAAAACAACACAAACAGCATCTTCCAAAGAAAGTCTTTAAAGGTATCAGTTGCTGACAAGTACAGACAGACTGTGAAGTCTAATCTTTACAGCAGTATAATACCTCAGTGGGGACCATGGTTGTATCCTCAGCAGCACTGCAAAAACCCAAAATTAACTCAGCCTAACCTTTTGAAGTTAAGCAGGTAGAGACAAACAGCTCAGAACTACCCCAATCCTGCCAAATATCAATGTTTCCAGTAGTCACCTCAACATCATGATTTGTTTTCTAGGCATATACACAAATGCCTATGACCTGATTACTCAGCATCTACTTATGAGATCCTTGAAAGGCTTTTCATTGGGAATAGAAAAAAAGTTTTGACATCCTAAGAACAGAGTTAATATTAATGAAATTCATCCAATAACATGAAGGCTGCTTACAGTCAAAAGGCAGAGAAAATAAAGGTGAAAGGAGCCCAGATATTCCCTCTCATTCTCCATCCCCTTCCCACTGCTGCTTATGCTCCCTTTGAGCAGTCTGATCAGCATTTAGCTTAACTTTACCCAAATCTGACCTTGATTATTTTATAGCAAGTCTCTATGAAAGTCCTGTAGCTTCTGGAGCAGCTCTCACCAAATAACTAGCTGAGAGCTTCAAAGGTATGCATGACTCCCCATGGGTTTCCCCTATTCTGAAAAGGGTTGTAGGCACTAATCTGCACAAGAGATTCAAATTTACAACTTTAGAGTTCAGTTCATAACCTTATGAAAGGTTTTAGAAAGGTCCTCAATCAACGCTTATTTATCAAAACTTGCTATTTTCCCTGCCTAGAAATTATAGAAAATTTGCCTTACCAGTGTTTTGCATCATATCTTCAATACCAGGGCTTCTACAGCCATAGAGCAGTATTTTAAATTTAAGGGGAGGGGTTGGTGGCGTTGTGGTGTGTATATTGATCCCTAAATCAAGGTTTTAATGAATTCCAGCTGCTGGCAAGGCCACTTAGAGCCACCTGTTGCAGTAGTTCCTGATGTCTGTAGAACTTAAAGACTAGAATTTTTTCTCTATTGCCTTGTAAGTTATATAGGTTGCTCAGGCTGTTTAAAACTGTAGAAAAGTGCACCTGAACCTTTTTTGCTATGGTAACCAATCCTGTGCTCAAAATAGTTACTGATAATTAACTGCTTTCCAAACTCATGGTGTTTTCAAAACTGCACATAATATTTCTCATATTGAAAAAAGGCAGTTTTTCATACAAGTACTGTTCACCCCCTTCAAATTAAAAGATGCTCGTTGCAAGCGTCAGACTTTCTTGGTTTCCAAACATTTGTAGGGTCTTCACATGACTGCATAGGCAAGAGTCTCTTACCAGATCTTCTTCATACTTCAGGTAAGGCTGAGAGGAAAAAAACCCTGCAGGTTTACCCTCCTCAAATGGTGTGTGTCCTCAGTTTTCAAGCCAGCAGAATTTATCATTGCCTTTCTAGGGGCATTCTTTGGAGATTCTGTTATATAGGAACCTAGCTTGCTTTCCCTGCAAGTAAAGGATAATACCCTAATGCACAGGCTCTGCAAAATCATTGCATTTATCCTGGGAACAGTGGCAAAATATGAGAGTTTAAATGTGGCAACACATAAGTGCATCTCTATAAACTCCAGAGAGTTTCAGTGCACAGCGACACAGCTCTCACTGGGAATATTCTTGCCTCTCAGGTTATGAACTGCCTGCTGTGGCCAAGCTGTACAAATCTGAAAGGCTTTGTATTACAGATTATGACAACCCCAGGATATGACCTGTAGACAGAAACAGAATTCACTAGGGCTCAAGTTTAGAGGTTTGGGGTTTTTTTGTACTCCTCAAGTCTTCCTACTTCATTATGGAGAATACAGTGTATAAACCAAATCTGACCCAATCTCATATCATCTACTGGAAAGTGCCTTTAAAGGAATATATCATAAAATATAATTAATTAGAATAGCTCTCATACTCTCGCCATAAAAATGCTAAAATATTAAGACCATTGTAAAGAAAATTATTTTGTGAGTTACAGAACTACTTGGCACTGACACTTTCCTTTGTTCTTGACCTGTCTTATCTTTACACTTACCAAGCTAAGCCAACAGCTGTAGCTATACCTTTGGCAGGAAACACAACCTGGATTTAATGCCAAGCATATGAATACTTTGCATTTTACTCCATCTCTTTACCACCCTCAGGAACAGACTCAAGGTCTGCATATGATCTCTTCTGATCAGTTACTTGGCAAGGTCTGTGAGAAAAACTGATCATTGACAGTAGAGCAGCATTGACAGTAAAAAGAGCTACAGAAAGACTCAGAAAATTTGTTTTTTGATATCAGTTGCTTAGACTCTCTGCCCAACAGATGATGTCCTACCACATAGCAAAGTTTAACAGTGTCCTCAAGCTTCTATCACCAAATGAAAATAGTTTAATGGCAAATCTCTTTTAGATCCTATGCCTGCTTTCAACACAGAAGTTTGTCTTCAGTAGAATCAGTTGGTAAGAGTAAATTCCAGCCACAATGTTCAGTCTTTGACCCAGTAGTAGCTGATTCCCTTTCTAGGATACATCCCTTCCCTTAGACTGTATCCCTAACAATACTCAAAGCTGATGCTGTATGCAGTAGAATCCATTTAATCTTATTTGTTTCCAGCCCAAAAGCCTATGAGAAAGTCTGAATTGAAAATGTGAAAGAAAAGAGTAACTGGAATTGCCTTTTCCCTCTCATTTTCTGAATTAGCCTGCCTGACTGGGTCTGTGCACTGTAGAAGAATGTGCAGGCTGGGAGAGAAGCAGTCATTGTATGTGGAAAGGGTTTGGTAGTAGCTGAAGTAACTGCTCTTTTTTACAGTGACAGACAAGCAATTTGGTGGGAGGCATTTTAAACAGCAGGCATTTTAAAGTAGTTACTATCATTTAAGAACTCATTCAGTTGTAAGAGGTAGCAAATGTACAGCAGAAATGGGATCTGTGCACGTTGTCGTGTGAGAGGGGTGATACATACATAAACCCACAGAGAGCTGTCTGGCAGCATTGCAGCCACAGTCACAGTTACTCTTTTGCAGCCACAGAGAGCCAGGGGTGCTTTGGATTCCCAAATAATATTTCATATGCACACTGCGATGAAGAAGACAGACAGCATTCCTCTTGTTCCATAAACTTATGTGATCCATGCCTGCTTAAGGAGTCCGTGCAGTCCTTTAAAACAAAAATTTGCATCAGCGCTGACACGAGTTCTTACTGCACACAGCATTATCAAGTCAGTTTTAAACAGAGGAACGTAAAGGCTCTGAAGAAATGGATTTGTACTGAAGTATCTTAATCAGAACCTTTGGAGGGGAGGTCATAAATAAAGCTGGTATTTCATTTCAGCAAGCAATCCATCATCCCTATCATCCCATTGAGTTATAACAGCGTGGAGTGAGTTGTTATTTACACACACAAACACTTCATGCTGAAGCAAGTCAGTAACAAAGGAAGAGACAAAGCCACAAGGAGCCTCTAATAAGGTAGCAAGTGCTAAGTAAGAGGTATGTAAAGCAGTCTTCCATGACAGTAACATCACGCGAGGTCTTGCTGAGCAGAAAAAAACTCTGAATTACCCAAACAGCCACATACAAGAAGGTTAGAAAAATTTAAAAGAAAAAGTATTAATTTTTCTGAACTACATCAAAATAATTTTGAGTATAAACCTGCTATTGCAGTATTCCAAGAGGACAGAAACATACTAACCATTTCTAAGCAAATGCTAAAGGTTAAAGAGTTTTACATCCCATGAGTCATTTGTTACTTGATACAAGAACTGTTTTATCTTAAACACCATAAATACGACACTTCCTAACATAACACAGGCTAACACTCTGCTAATCATCACCCAAAAGCAACTTAACAGTGAAAATCACAGATCTAGATATCAACAAGATGAAATCTGACATAGTTATTCACAACTTGATATAATCCATTGCAAGAGAATGGGTCAATTTTACAGTCTTCGCTTGGGTAAAGCTCCTCTTTCTTTCTAAATGGACTCCACCTTCTCAGAAAAGATCAGGCACTTAAACGAGGGGGCACTTCAGGAGGGACTGAGAAGATGCTGAGGAAAGCCTAAAATATATTCAAGCATTTACATGACTCTTTCTACAGCAATAAGAAGAACAAATAAAATACATAGACAGTAAAATATATAGACTCTACTGTAAGTAGAAGGCTAACATACCTACAGGAGTACTTGAACAAAATTTAGTCTCTCATCAATAAAAAGCAACTCCCAAACTCACACTATTGACTGCCTAGAAGATTATCTTGGAAAACAGTTGCTTGACCTCTTTCTTGTCATTAGCCTTTCTTGTGTGTAAGTCTCTTCCTGTCATCCACAAAGCACAGTGATGCAAGCTGCCGCTCACTGAAAGGATACAGAATTAAATGATACCAAGAAATAAGTGTAAAATGCAAGAAAACCCAAACAGATCAAATCGCTGTGATCAAAATAGAATCTATAAAGCAAGAGATGACCTACAATAATAAGTCATCTATCACAGACCAGTGAAGTATGCACATTTGTAGGAGAGAAATAAACTTTGTTACAAAGGACAAAGAATCTGTGATGTCTTACATAAGCCTGAAGATGAACTTTACCTGAAGGGTTTCCCAGAAGGCCTGTATGGAGCACCTTGGGAAAATGCTGTCTGTGAGAGCTTTAGAAAAATCAAGAGAGAATTGCATGCAAGACTAAACCAACACATGGCAGACATCAGCAAAAGCCCAGCCAGCTCCCAGCTAGGAAAACATGCCTTATCCACAGGTTATAGAATAAACACAGATGCAGCAAAATGAGTCACCAGAGGAAAACAAAAATTTAAATTGGAGGCAAATGAAGCTTTTTGCACATGCATGACAAGAAATCCATTGAGCAAAACTAATTTTGTGTCTGTGCTGGAGTAGCTGTCTTGCATGTTAAAAAAAAGACTACAATGCTAAGAAGGGAAGTATCACATAGCTCAGATTTTAGCAAAAAA